>PVLC010001587.1:0-95507 GCA_004027655.1 Graphiurus murinus | reverse complement strand
GTGCCTAGGACCAGAATCCCTCTGTGTCATTCTATCTATATTTTATTACACAAGGAGAGATTACCCAACTATGACCCTGACTTAGTGCCTAGAGAGAACTGAATACAGAGCACTGTGGGGCATGAGAAAAGCTCAGTTAGCTCCTGTCAACCTTTCAACATTCCCACAAGGCCTGCTTTTTAGTCTGCTTTCTGCTAATAGAACAGGTGACTACACACTATGTAATTGAGAAGCAAAAGAAGTTTATTTGGCTCACCATTCTGGGAAGTCCAAGATCAAGGGGCGCCCCACCACGAGGGCCCTGCTGCTGCATCCTAATACAGCGCATGCGAGTGCATGTGAAAGAGTGGGAAGGAGGTGGCACTTATCCTCTAAGGACACCACTTCCGCCACCAGGAAACACTTCCACAATAATGGCATGAACCCATTCACCTGGCGGTGCCCTCCGGCCCAGTCACCTCTGAAAGGCCCCACCTGTCAACACTGTTGCCTTGGGATAACGTTCCCCACACCTGAACTTTGGTAAGCATGTGCAAATCACAGCAGCTGCCTTTACCTTCTCTTCACAGGCGAGGGGGCAGAAATGACCCAACAGCTTGCCCTAGACCAGACTGTCGACAGGCGGAGGAGGCAGGATTTGGACTCAGGACAATCAGCCACCAAAGCCACCCTGCAGGCTGCCTACTCCCCTGGTCTTCCAGGAGCACCAGCTGAATCCCATCTGCCGCCAGGACAGTCCCTGCATGCTTTCCCTAACTGGCCCTTTAGAATTCTGGGTCCCCCCAAAGCTAAATAACCGCAAGTCCTCTTTGCCCCTCTCATTTGGCTTGACTTTGCAGCCCTGGGCTCTTTTTCTTCCTCCATCCAGGTGCTCAGGGCCCTCATCCTCACAGGTGAAACATGCCCCTCCTCATCTGATGGAGGTGGGTTCCACGCCACAGTCCAGCTCGCTCCTCCACCCTCCACCTGCTCGCTTCTTCACACCCCCGCCCGACTCCCACTCTATACACTGCCTTGTGCATCTGCTTGCAGACCTCCTCTGACTCTACACAAACACAAACATCCCAACACGCACGCCTCAGAAACACACAAGCAGATGTGCACACTTCGCATGCTGCACACACACACACACACATCACATCACACGCACATGCACATGCCTCACACGGCACGTGTGCCTCTCCCAGTGGTATGACCCCTACCAGCCTTTCATCCTTTGAGATCCACCTCCCTCGGGAATCCTTTCCTAATAAGGCTACCTCCAGCCATCAGGAGATTCTCTAGGGGTTCCATACAGTTCTCTCTGTTCTCACCATTATTGTATCATTGTCTGCCTGTCTTCTCCAGCAGAAGGTGGGGGATCCAGAGGCAAGACCTGTTCTTTATTCACATTCAACTCCCTCCTTCCTGCACCTTCCCGGCCCCCTTCCTCTACTCCAAGTGCCACCGTGCACAGGCATAGCACTCAGCTCTCAGTAGAATCTCAGAAAATGTTTCTGAAAGCCGGGCATGGTGGCTCACACTTGTAATCACAGTACTTGGGAGGATCGCAGGTTCGAGGACAGCCTCAGGAACTTGGTGAGGACCCCCCCCACAACTTAGTGAACCCCTTTTTCGAAATAAAAGAATAAAATAGGGCTGGGAGTAGCTCAGAGGTAGAATGCCCCTGGGTTCCATCCCCAGTACCACACACACACACAGACACACACACACACACACACACACACACACACACACACACACACACACACAAATTTTCTAGAGTGAATGAGCGAGTTCTGCTTTTTTCTGTGATAAGAAGCACACCAGCCAGGCGTGGTGGCACACGCTTGTAATCCCAGCATTTGGAGGCTGAGACCGGAGGATCCGGGTTTGTGGCCAGCCCCAGCTACCTAGTGAGGCACTCTGCAACTTAGTGAGACCCTGTTTCAAAATAAAGAATAAAAAATAGGGCTGGGGATGTAGCTCTATAGCTCGGAGGTAGAATGCCCCTGAGTTCAATCCCCAGTACTGAAAAAAAAAAAAAAAAAAAAAAGAAGCACATGATACTGGTAAACCAGCACAGGCCAAGTGAGTGCAAGTACTAGTTATGATAAACTGATGCCTAAACTCTCTACAGCACAGTGAAGTTAATAGCTCCTGACTGGCTGGGAATGCTCAGTGAGGTTCTACCCAGGTGCAGAACCACATACTATCAGTACTCAACAAATACCACCAGTATCAGTCATTACCTGGACTCAGAAAAGCCACACAGCTCCGTTAAGAAAGCCACCCCTGACATGTGATGGAACTGGACAAAACGGTGATTTCTCCACCTTCCCAGGCTCCTCTTTTATCCCAAGCAGTCAAGTGCCCCAGCACGGTGGATTACAGAAAAGACTCTCAGTCAGTCTAACCGGCCCGGGCCTCTCTGCCCCAGGAGGACAGAACCCTCCCTAAGCAGATGTGCTTTCCAGCTCGGGACCACAGAAATGTATACATTCACGTTTTAACTGTAGCCTTTGTCAATCCAGACCAATACTCGTTTAGTGTTTCTAACAGATTGGTTCTTTCTGTGATGTGACCATCAATAAGTGAAAAGCATTTACCTTTGGCCTGCCTGTCACACTTTTTTTTTAATTTTCTTTCCTCTAATTGGGAACACTTTCAAACCTTTCCAGCTCTGGTATGCTTCACAGTGAAGTGAAGATTTGATTTCTTCCCTATGACAATTTTCTTTTGAGTCAGAATGGGTATATTGGGATGGGGGGACAGTATATAGCTCAAGGGGAGAGCAAAAGCAGAAAAATACAGAAGTCTGTATGTAACTCAGTGAGTCAAAACAAGGTTGAGTTCAAGTCCTTACAGAGGCCAGAGTGTGGGAGACAGAGGCAGAGCCAGTCTCTGCTGGTCACCCCTGACCATGGTGACACCCCCTCCAGACCAGTCTGTGCCAACCTCTTCTCAGAACATCGGCCTCCTTGGAGAACAGCATATTCCTGCATGAGAATTTTAGCCACTGCAGGGCCACACGTTCCAGCACTTTAGAGAGAGGGCACATTTCACAATTTTCCTGCTGAAAGTCCTCGTGGGAGACAGGCGGAGAGACCACGGCGGGGAGCCCTGTTCACCTTAAGCAGCTGGAAATAGATTTCACTCCTCCTTTCTGTGGCTCAGCGCGCTGTCTTCTGTATTTCAGGCCTCCGGGGGCGCAGTCCAGGCCTCGTTCAGTTATCCAGCTTGGTGTTTCACAACGGTGGGAAGACTCGCCTGGGAGGCACTGGGGTAGGGTGGGGCAGGGAATGGCAGAATCATTGCTGGGGGTTGTACAAGCTCCTGCCCCAGCACACCTGCCCACGTTCCCTCTGGGGTTACATAACCACTCAGGGAGGCTGCCTGGGGCTCCTCCTAGCTAGATGAAGGGGGAAGATTATATCCAAGTAAGAGTCTAAGCCCAGCAGGGTAGCACACACCTGTAATCCCAGGACTTGTGAGGCTGAGACAAGACAATCATGGGTTCGAAGCCAGCCTCAGCAACTTAGTAAGACCCTGTTTCAAAATAAAAATTAAAATACAGCTGGGGGTGTTGATCAAAGGTAGAATATCTCCAGTACCACAAATACAAAAAGAAAAAAGAAAGAAAAGGAAAAAAGAAAAGCAAGAAGTAAGAATGTAGGTAGGCTATAGTTAGCAATGCTGAATTATATATTTTAAAATAACTAGAAGACAAGACTTTGACTGTTTTCACCACAAAGAAATATTAAATGTTTGAGGTGATGGAAATGCTAATTTTCCTCATTCGATCATTACGTGTTGCTTACGGGTATTGAAACGTCACAGTATACTCCATGAATACGCAAAAATATATATTGATTAGAAATAAAATAAAGCTTAAAAGGATACAGGGAGGGTCCCTACCACTCGATTGAATGCTTTGCAACCTCAGGTATTCGACATGATATCTGTCATTCTATGAGCTATTTGATAAGTGATTGGTGGTTTTGATTATATGGGGTGTGGAGGGATCTTGCATTGCTTTACACAAAATGAAGGTATCAGTAAGAAGTGGTACCAGAGCAGAGGTTAAGAGAGAACTAGGTGAGAGAACACTTGATCTGGAGTGCTTTCCTTCCCACATGGGAGCCCCAGACCATTGTCCTAAATGGTTCTCCACTGCTGCTTCTCCAAGGAATGCAGCAATGCAGAGACGGAGAGAAAGAGAGAAAGACAAGGAAGGCGAGTCACAGACAGTAACTGTCACATAGCTCTTTATAACTTAGGGTACCCACCTCAACAGTGCCAAAAGAAGAATGTCAAGCCCTCACCCAACCAACCCCAGCAGACACAGCCTGCTTTATAAATTCCTTGCTGATGTTTCCAGAAGTGTTTCATGCATATTCAATCACCTGAGGTTTAAAACAAGCAACACAGTACAGTAAGTGCCAAAAACTATGTCATGACCAAAGTGTTATGACATTGGATTCTCGCTGTGATGGGTACCATCCAAATCTCCCAGATGAACAAGTTAAGCTATAGGTTGGGTTGAGTCCCTGCCTATGTCAATCAACAAACCAAAGTGCCTACTAAATGCCTATGTGACTGTATTAGTTTGCTCAGGTTACTGTGACAAATTACCATAACTGAGTGGCTTAAAACAGCAGAAAGTTCCTCTCTCACAGTTCTGGAGACTATGCATACAAAATCACCTCTCTCACAGTTCTGGAGACTATGCATACAAAATCAAGGTGTCACCAGGCTTGGTCCTTTTTTGGAGGCTGGGATTTCTCTTCTAGCTTCTGTTAGTTGCCATGGATTGCTTGTGTTCAATATTGCAGGTTCGAGACCACCCTCAGTAACTTAGAGAGACTCTTTCAAAATAAAAAATAAATTATAAAGGGCTTGGGGTGTATCTCAGAGGTAGAATCGCCTTGGGTTCAATCCTCAGTACCAAGCCAAATCAAAACATAAGTCCCACGATGGGTGGAGCTCATCCCTTCTGGTTTTACAATGCCTTTGTAATATTAGCTGGGATATAAAAACAGGAAAGTGTTGGTAGAATGCTTCTACCACTACAGTTGAACCTGAGATGCTGCTGATGAAGATCTTAGGACTGCAAAAGACCAGGAGTCAAGAAAGCTTATTGCTAAAATCATGTTTTAGAGCTCTGATGGTTCTTAAGATGGTGCAATTGGAATTTCCTCTGTTCTTGCTCTTCTGTGCAGGGAACTTTGAAAAAAACAGCCAGACTTTCAGCCTGGGGATTCACACTTCTGAAGGGTTCTGCTGAGGTAATAGGCTTTCTTTCATCTGCAAAGGGCCTTGCTTTTCATGTTAATATTATAAATAAGATGAGTTCTGTTCATCAATGAGTAGAGGCTAAAAGGCAAAATTGTTTCTCCAATTATAGATTCACTGGGCATAAATAATCTGATTGGTTTCTTTGATATGAGATGAAAGATAAATTGCTTCATGCAAGTGTGTTCCTTTTAAAGAGTACTCCAATATGCCAAGTTGGGGCAAATCAGGGTACAGTCAGTGGTTGTCATAGCAATGGGTAATAGCCCTAAAATCCAGATGTGAAATGGCTACTGGGATTTGTCAAAGGACAAAATTACTACCACTTATTTTAAGATCTTAAATGGTCTTGTTTTCCATTCTGCAGTCAGGCAACACCTCATTCCATAAAATAGGTGTTCCATTGAGCCAAGCAGGGGAGGTTATATTTATACACAGAAATGGGCTGAAGAAAACAGAAACAAAAATCCAAAAACAGATTGGTCATTTCAGAGTTATTTCCTTGTAAAGCAGAGACATGGAGACAGAGCAGTAGATAAGTAACTGATTGGTCAACATCAGATTATTTCAGTTACTTTTTTATGTTAAGGATTAAGGCAGAGGGAAATTCATTATCATGCCAGTTGAAACTGGTCTGTTTGGAAAATTTATTATCTCCCTAATCCTGACTTCTCAGAAGGTCAGTCAAAAGCTTGGTTTTTAGTTTGGCAAGGTGAAATTTTAACATGAGTAACTCCATTTTGACTTTTGTTTTTCTGTTTTGTTGTTGTTGTTGTTTTGTTTGTTTTTGCGGTACTGGGGATTGAACTCAGGGGTATTCTACCTCTGAGCTACACCCCTAGCCCTATTTTTCATTCTTTTATTTTTGAAACATGGTCTCACTATGTTGTGCAGAGCCTTACTAAGTAGCTGAGACTGGCCATGAACCTGTGATCCTCCTGTCTCAGCCTCCTAAGTACTAGTATTACAAGTCTGTGCCACCACCCCCGGCATTTTGACTCTTAGCCTGAACTGTTGGGGCCTGGGGTAGGAGCTTGATCTAAAATAATAGCCTCCTATCATTTTTATTTAACCAACTTCACAACCCAAAGCTCTCCTGCATCCCATGTGTCTTTACCTGATAATCTTAGCCTCATTTTTTGGCACTCTAAGTGGCGGTCAAAGGCACAATTATAATATTTCTGAGATTTTTCTAGAAAGGCCTGGAAATTAAATCCTTCCCACTGGATGGCCAGGTCATGTATCCTGATGTTCATTTTGGAACCAGAGCTGCTATAATCTTTTGGCATGGTGAGGAAGGATGAGGAGATGAAGAGGAGGAACTGTTTCTTTAAAGTTCCAAGGTACCGAGGAAGACCCTTACAACTTATTTTAAAACATAATGGGACTCCTCCTACCATATCCTCTATACCCTTCTCCTACCCCTTCATAAAAATAATAATCATAATAATTGATGGTAAGGGTATTAGTAATAGTATGACAGGTAATTAAATTTTATAGAGAGTTGAACAGGTATCAGGCACTGTGCTAGAGGCTTTTGTATTTTCAACAGAATTAAATGAATGCTAGGATTATCCCCATTTTACAGACTAAGAAGTTGAGGCCATGTCATACAGCTGAATTTGACCCCAGCAGTCAGCTCAGGGGCTCGCACTCTGAGTAGCCTACCTGTATTCTTTTCTTGCTGTTGAATCTCTTAAACCATTTGGACAGAACAGAGTTAAACACAGTCTGTGGAGTCACACACACCTGTAAACCCTTGAGGCTAAAAGAGGAGGATCACAGGTTCAAGACCAGCCTCAGCAACTTAGCGAGATCCTGTTTCAACAAAACAATTTTTTTTTAATTAAAAATTAGGTTGGAGAGTGTAGCTCAGAGGTAGAATGTCCCTAGGTTCAATACCCAGTACCACAAAAACAAACAAACAAAAACACAGTCTGAAGAGAAAAAGGAAGAGGCCTAGTCCTACGGAGACTCACAGAGAGGCAAAGTCAGTTTCAGGGGAGCTGGGAAGATGTCCCATTAGCGGTTATGCACAGATGACAATGACCTGTGATCAGGCAGGCACCTTTAGGGTACAGTGACATACAAAGATTCTCAGAAAAGGGTATATCCAGAGATTGAGAAAGGCAGGACACACCAGAGACCTCTGTGGGCAGGTTGGCCTCTGCACCAGTCCCTAATCTGTGTGCTATGTGAACTTCCAAGCAACCCTTGGGCTCAGAGCCCAGGTCAAACCATAGCAAGCGTGGATTGCTGCTGAATCTCTCAACTATGGAACTTGTTAAATAAAACCTAGGGGAAGCCATTGTGTTGGACTAAGCTTCCACCGTGACCCCCAAGAGACCAGGCTAAAAATCAGAGTGAAGTCACACACATTAAAGTTTCACCTCCCCTAACTGAAAACTAAGCTATGAACTCACCTTCTGAGAAGTCAGGATTATAAGTCAGGGAAATAACAGCCAAGTTTTCCAAACAGGCCAGTTTCAACTGGCATGGTAATAAAGTTCCCTGTGCCTAAATCCTTTATACAAAAAAGGTAACCTGAAGTAACCCGGTGTTAGCCAATCAGTTACTTATCTATTGTTCAGTCTCCATGTTTCTGCTTTACAAGGAAATAACTTTGAAATGACCAAACTGCTTTTTATTTTTGCTTCTGTTTCTTTCAGCCCTTTTCTGTCCATAAAACCAACGTCCTCTGCTTGGCTCATTGGAACACCTAATTTTATGGAACGAAGTTATTTCCTGACTCTGGAATGGAAAATAAAGCCAGTTAAGATCTTTAAACAAATGGTCATTTTTGTCCTTTGACAAACCAGCGGTCCCTGCATACCCTTTGAACTCAGGCTGACCAATGTTCCCCAAACTTCACCAGTCCTAAAAGTTCCCTAGCTTCGGGGAACTTGCAGGCTCCCCCAGAATTTACTCCAAACTTCTGGATGAGATCCAGAGGAGTGGAGGTTGGGAATCTGGGTTTTAACAAGGTCTCAGGTGAATCTTACAGTCAGGGAAGTTTGGGAAACACTAAAGGAGATTACTCATAGCCTGAGAACCACACCTGCAAGTGGAGGTTAAGAAAGTCGAGCTGTAACATTGAGGTGGGTACTGGAATTAGACATCATGAACATGGCCCACCAGTGTTAGGGTCACATGTGTCCCAGTTTGCCTGGGACTGGGGGCATTCAGTTTTAAAACTGGGACAGTTGCAGGCAAACAAACCCGATATCTATCCTGAAACCATATCCATTTTCATCATAAGCCTCGTAGGACCCCAGGTTTCTAAAAATGCCTATTTTCCTTTCCCAGCAGAATCCGGCTTCCCTGGGCATCAAAAGGAAAGCATTGCCGAATAAAGTATTGCATATTAAATTGCATTTGACTGATAGCTCCCCTGGCCTCCCAGAGCCATTTGCATTTGTTCAAAAGAAGAACTATAATTTGTTTTGCCTCCTGCATTTCCTTTGCAGCTGGAATTGCTTTTCAGGGTATCTTCAAAAATCAACAGTAAAACTCATAGCTGCATTTCAGAAAAGTGATACATGTACCTCATTTGTCATTTCTTTCAAGTTTTCTAGAGAAAACCAAAATTTCCGCTTCTCTCTTAAAGCTGTGCTTTCCACCAAACTTAGATATGGATTCTTACTGTCTGTCAAAACAATTCTAATTTCTTTTTTCTGAAATTTGGTGTTGTGACTTTAAGGAAAAAAAATTGCTGTGCACATATCTGAAGTCATTTGCTTGGGGCTTGCTAGGACAAATTAGAATAGCAAGATGGATAATTAAACTAAATATTGTGTGTAGAACTAATCCAAATTGCAGAACAATTTGGATTGATATTATAGATTTATATATATGTGTGTATATATGTATATATTTATTTATTTATTTATTTATTTATTTATTTATTTATTTATTTATTTATTTATTTATTTATTTGTAAGATATAAATGCAGGAGTGTTGGAATGACCCAAACCTTCAACCTGACTTTGCTAGGGAACTTGCCTCACAGCAAGGGGAAAATAAGGCAACTCAGATGTGATTAAAAAGTCTATCATTGGTGTCCATCAACAGATGACTGGATTACAAAACCATGGGATATGTACACAATGGAATTTTACTCAGCCATAAAGAAGAACAAAATCATGTCATTTGCAGGGAAATGGATGGAACTGGAAAACATTGTGTTAAGTGAGATCAGTCAGTCACAAAAAGTAAAAAATCATATGCTCTTCCTAATATGCGGAAGCTAGGGAGAAAGTGGGACCTAAGAGGGACTCTAGACCTTGAAGAAGGAGAAACCTTAGATGAGCAAAGAAGGTGACTTAACTGAAGGTGATGGTGGGGAGGGGGGGAACACCCTAATGCACATGACGTACTTTCACAATCATCAAAGTCAATTACTAAACTGAACCTGAGAAGGAGGGAGTGTGAGGGAGTGGGGTGGGAATTGGGGAAGGGTTAAATGAGAAATGTGTGCATGTATGCCTCTACCAGCTTGTACCTAACAAAGATGTATGATTACAATGCACCAATAAAAATAAAGAATTTTAATATTATTATTTTTAAAAACTTTAATATTATTATTTAAAAATTGGGATGGGAAGCTAAGTTGATGGGAAGGGACCCTAACCCCAGAACCCAAATCCTATCAGAGGAGGGACAGCAGCAGAGCGAGTTTTTCTCCTTCACTCGCTATTGCTGAAGCTCATGCAGGGCTAAAAAAGGAAGGCAGGCCCAGAAGGCAAACTTCTAGAGGATAGCAGTTTATTGCTCAGACTCCAGGACTGCCTAGCTTCATATCCTGGCTCTGCTACCTATCAGCTGTGTGACTTTGAGGAACTTACTCAACCTGTCATTGCCCAAGGTAAAACAGTAACCACACCTGCCTTACCAGGTTGTTATAAGGATTAAGTGTATATCACTTAAAATTGTGCCTCCCATTTAATCAGGGCCAGTTAAGGAGAGTGACAGAAATCTTCACATCCTTATCTTGAGAATATTGGTTAATCTTAAAAAGTCGCTCTGTAGCACAGGCTGAGGCTGAACCACAGGGCCAAATGAAGTCTGCTGAGGTGTTCTTCTAGGGACCAAGGTGTGTTGTGGTTGTCTGAATTCATTGCTAAAATTTAAAAATTAAGAAGTAGAAACCCAGATCTCCAGCTGTTTGTAAAAACTAGAAAGATATGGCCCTGCTTGGCCCCCACTCTGCATGGCCACAGCTAACTGGAGCTGAGTGGGGCTAGCTAGGAAGTAGACTATGCCCCCTGCACCTTGTCACAGATGCCATTCAACCTGCTTCACCATAGGGAACTGAATTTGCAATACTTATTTTAAAGTCAGGGGTCGGCACATTACGTCCCATAGACTGAATCCAGAACTGCCTGACTTTATGAGTACAGTCTCACTTACTTACGTATTGTGCATGGTTCTGCAGAAGTGCTTATGGTTGTGCCTATGGTGCAGAAGTGGCCCACAGAGTCTGAAGTTTCTACTATCAGAAAGTTTGCCAGCTCTTATTTGTAAGGCATCAGCTTTCAGCAGAGAATTTGTCTAAAGATGGCTTATTTTTATATTTTAGAAGAGATTAAACTCAATCTTCAGTACTTAAAAAAGGATATAGTTCATTCAAAAATTGAAAACGTACAATTATTGTTTAGAGGGAGAGTGGATTATCTTGAATTGCAGTTAATTCAGAGAGCCATTATTTTGAATCATCAGAAAATGGAAGCACTTAAGAACTTGTAAATTCAAGATTGCAAGTGGCTGTAGCTCCTTATCGCCCCCTGGTGGCAATATGTCTTAATTGCAGGTACAGTTCTTGAACCTTCAGGACACCTGTTCTTTGGTTGTTGCTGCTTATTGGGGGAGGGGAGGCGTTGCTGGGGATTGAACCCAGGGACATTCTACCTCTGAGCTACACCCCATCCCTATTTTATTGTATTTATTTTTTATTTGGAAACAGGATCTTGCTAAGTTGCTGAGAGTCTCACTAATTTGCTGAGACTGGCTTAGAACCTGCCATCCTTCTGTCTCAGCCTCCCAAGTACTGGGATTACAAGTGTATGCCACCACCCTCAGCTATTACATCATGTTCTTTTACTTAACTTTTTTTTTCTTTTTTTTTGAGACAAGGTCTTACTATGTTGTCCAGGCTGGATTTGAACCTCTGGGCTCAAGTGATACTCCTGCCTCAGTCTCCCCCAGGTAGATGGAATTACAAGCACACACCACTGCACCTGGCTTCATGGTACCATCTTAAGAATAGACATTGCTAGTTTGGTGTGGTGGCACACACCTCTAATACCAGGACTTAGGAGGCTGTGACAGAAAGACCACAGGTTTGAGGCCAGCCTCAACAATTTAGAAAGACCCTCAACAACTCTGAGATCCTGTTTCAAAATAAAAGGGGCTTGGTGTGTATCTCAGAGGTAGAATGCCCCTAAGTTCAATCCCCAGTATGAAGAAAAAACAAACAGAACACTATCAACTTTTTTATTAGTTATAGAATTCTTATGCTAGAGCATCAAGTAAAATAGCCATTTCTTCTTACTCTACTTCAAATAACTTGAACCTTTCTTCTTGCTTCTTCATTACGAAAATAAAACTGAGCAAATGCACAAAAATTGGTTTGCAAATCATAAATATTAAGAAAAATATGTAGAAATCATTATAATATTAACAGGAGAACATTTCTTCCCTCAAATTTTATTTTATCCATCTTTATCCCTACGCTAGTAAGAAACATTTGGATATATGTATATTATATAGCATGTTTTATGCATACTTGTGTTATTATTAGTTCTACTGTAAATTCCTACAGTACATAGCCAACCACGTAATGTGCTCATATAACACACAGATGACCCTGCTTTTGTTCTCGGTATTCCCATGTAATCATTCTTGTAGGATAAGGCAAACAAGGTTATCCCACTCAACTAAACCTCAAATGTTACCCTAGACATCTACTAAACCAAGCCATTAGGTTCCTGTGATAGTATCTATTGACAACGCCTTTTTAAATTAGTTTTAAGAAAAACTAATGCATCTAATATGATGTGGTTCAGTGCCTATTATGAGTTTCTATCAAATAAGAATTTAGCAAGTCTCTGCATTTTTTTTCCTCAGCAGAGATCTAAGCAAGGAATTAATATTATTCTGCTAGATCCTCTTCATCCCCAAGGACATCTTTTGCATCATAAATATGATGTAAAGCCTACATGATGTAAAATGTATTGAATATATATCCAATATACTCTTGCCTGCAGATTCTGGCACATAAAAAGTGCCCAATAAATATTTGCTGAATGAATGAATATTCTGGGAATAGGGCTGAGGAGGGGCTGAAAGCCAGGGCTAAACCTGCAGGGAGTTCTAAATGTGGGACAACCTTCAGAACCACCCTGGCTTGGGGCAAGAAGGTATGTCTTTACCATCTCCCAACCCCTCTGCCTCAATCAGTCATGGGACGAGAGCGACCCAGAACTGATGGGAGGTGTAGCCTGGGGCAAGGCAGCTCTCTTTATTTGAGACTTTCACTCCAGGGTACTGATAGTTGAAGACTCCTGTCAAGGGCCCTCGCAGCACCTGGAATAATCAGTCCTTCATCCCAAAGGAGGGATCCGAGAGGCACATTACAGCACCCATGATGTGGTGACTGTTCAGTAAATACTATCCTCTACCCCATGAATAGCGGCCTGATGAATGAGTGAACAACCTGGCTGCCATATCACTTGGACTGCCATGGCTACTGGTTTATGCTTAGTCATCCTAAGATTGTATCCCACTGTGGTCATTAGGGAAAGGAGAGAATGTCTCTTCTCCACCTTCTGTGCAAATCAGAGCTTCCATTTCAGAATCACCCAGAGCAAATGCCCAAGGCAATGGCATTCTATGACCATAAAGAAAAGGACTGACGGGAAGTCTACTTGTGGGATTCCAGCCACCAGGAGCAAAGAAAAGCGTTATCTTTAAAGGGGTTATCGGGGAAGATGGAATTTTCCTAGAACTCTTGACAATGGCTTATAGCCAAATCACAAGCAGACCCTAAATACTGAAATCCTCTGTTGTTACCATTTTGTTTTTTCTTCTTTTTAAGCAGTGAAATGACTCACTAATGATCCCTAAATTCTTTTCCAATTCTAACATATTCTATAACTCTATGACACCAAAATTGGAAGCCATCGCTGCTGGGTGTTTGTTACGCGCCATCTACAGTGCTATGCATCAGCTCACTTAATGAAGCAACTGATAAAACACATAGAAGATAGTCTGGTGTGTAGGACGTGTTAGTAAAATCTAGCTATCATTTTTACTCTTAATTATTTCTGACCACACATAACACGCTACATGGCCCCACTAAAATCCATTTTTCCTTAGGAGTTCTAAGCTCTGTAAGTTTCTTGATCTCTTTCCCAACTTAAGTGTCTCCTCTTTCCTGGTTCCCCTGGGTGATCAAAATAACCTAAGCTTTGGCACTCACCCATTATGAGTATTAATTTATGATCTATATAGTTATACAAGTAGTTTTTTATATGTAATATTTTTCATAGAGTACTCAGAAAAATAGATGGTTCATAAGCCAATTGTGTTGTAAAATTTTGTTGTGCAATAAATGTATGTCAAATCTTCAGCCAGTTTCTAATAAGCCAATCACAGGCATATTAGAAATACATGCTTAGTGATTCAAACTATAGGCCAAGTCTTTTGCATTTGTCTTATTCTTGACAGCAGGGAAGATAGCCCATAAATTTGTGGACATCTTTTAAGTGGCCCAAATCAGCCCCCAGAAATTCCTCCCAGGTCCCTATCTGCTCTGCGTGTTGGGATAATCATTCAAAGTTGAAAGCCAAAGTTCTCAACTTTGGTTGCAGATTGAATTCACCTGAAGAGCTTTAAACATACAGATGCCAGGACATACTCCCACAGCTTCTGATTTCAGAGGCCTAGGGTGCAGGTTGGACATTAGAATTTTTGAAGTTACCATGGTGATTTTTGAGAACCATTAATCTATAGTGTTGTCAAGTCAACACAGTTTGGTTATAGTTCATTTTTAACACAAACAGTGTGTTTCTTGACCCTTAAATGTTTCTAAAATATCCTAAAATTTTCAACAACTATAGAATCTACTGTATATCAAGTCAAGTACATGGAGCTAGAAATTAATACAACATTCTGTGCTCTGATATATTTTGAAGTATTGCATAACTATTCAATTCAGAAATGGGTGAAGAAATGTTCCACTATACATTAAGAGGGATTATAAGGGGACAAAAAGGGTTGTGAACCACTTAAATAAGTAAAATTAAATAGTTTTTTCTTTGGGATTTCTCAGAGGCTTTAATATCCTAATGTACACATAAATCTTCAAGAGCATTTCTCAAGTTCCTATGCTCACAGAATCCTCCTCCCACCCTCTCTGCCATTTCATTGCCTTGTAACATCTTCTAGAACATTCTGCTGAATACTTTGAGAGGCACTGGTTCAAAGCATTTGTGTCTGGCAAGAGAGAAAGGGCGACTGATGAAGGAAGCAGAGGGCGGAATCTGCACCCACAAGACCCTGATCCACATTATGGAGAAGCCGGACAGCTCACCTCAAAGGTCGATGGGTCCCTTTTCACTGTGGCCTGGTGGGGCTGGCAGCCAGTTGCCCACCTTTGCTCATAACTGGGTGAACAATGTCTCTCTCCCACCCTCTGCGGGCCTTGAGGAGTGCCACGCATGGCGACTGTGAGTTAGTGGCACTGGACACTTAGTGTCCCCGTGAAAACAGAATGCAAGTCAATGCAAGGTGTCTGCTGCTCTTCCTTGACCAGGGAAGAGAGAGATAAAGGATTCAGTCCTGCCCACCCCTGAGGATTCCTACCACCACTCTACTTACCTCTACCAAGTTGTGCAGCATGAGTCTAGACTGTTTTTTCCCATCTATAAAATGAGGATATATATTACCTGAACATTCTAGTAGAGATTAAATTTGACCCTGGAAGCCGAAAGGACCACTTGAAGAATAATGACCTATGCAAACATCAGGAGTCACTTTTACTCTTCTGGTTATTGTCATCAACAGGATGCTCTCATGAAGTTTATCTGAATAAAAAAACAGGGGAAATTTGATTTGAGAATCCATAGCCATGCAAGATGTTTTCACTAGCTCTTATAAATTTTACAGAGCAGGAGAGAAAAGGAGAGGGGTTCAATAATGCGGGGCTCCTCAAGTCCTTAAAAAAGAAGAGAAGCATTCTGTTTTAAACGTTCTCCTCTGAAACCTTGAACGTGAGCTGAAATTGCTCATCTCCCCACTGTTTAATGGCCCATGGTCTCCCACATCATTCCAAAAGGGTCTTGTTGACAGATGGCTCCTTTGGAAGAACACCTTGATGATTAATTGGCTAGAAAACTCCACTCGTCTTGCTGCAGGTTGGTGCTGATTTAGTGAGGGTGAACTGAGATAGCACACGGTGAGTTGGCAAAATATGATTACGGCTTATTTCCCTTCAGACTTTTCTCAAGATCCCAACTCTATTTTTGCAGACATGACTTTGAATGCGGCCGGAAGGCAATTCCCACCTCTCTAACCTGACATCTCTCGTCCTGTTAGCTACTCCGAAGCTCGAGACTTGCAACCTTTGAAGTCATGGTTCTTTCGATGCGTAATCCTTCTCCATCCACTGTTTCTTATCCTGTTCCATTTGCTAATTTGCAAGAATATGCACCCTATTTGTTCTCACATTGGCACTGCAAATGTTTTGTTCTTCCTTTTATTGTGCAATTTCGCCCTGGACATGTTTGTTTAGCTTCCAACTAAATGGCCCCCTCCCTTCCCCTCCACCCATCCGGTGTGGAATCCACCCTTTCTTTGTCTGGTACTGCATAAAGCCCATCTCTGGACAATTTGGTTGTATTTGATGAGTTTCCCCCATAGGGGGATAACTCGTGGAGTTTTTTCCTCTGCTTAGCCCACCCCACAAGGTGATCAACCTAACAGGCCCCAACCTGCCTGGAGGGATGTAAAAATACACACATGCTTTGACTGGAATTTTTCCTTCTAAAGCACAAGGGAAATACATCTTTCTGCTTGATAAATACAACTATGCCTCATGCACCTGACTTTCAAGCTTATCAGAAGTCCAAAAATAGCAATCAACTTTCCAGCAAGTCCATGCACTTGGGTTCTATAAGTGCCTTCTCATGAAGCCTGCCATCCCTCCACTTCCTTGGAGCCCCACGAAGTCAGCGGATCAACGACCTTCTCATGCAAAGGGAACAGAAGACAGGCAAGGACACAGCCTGCCATGGGGAGTCTTGAAGTAATGAGAAACGAGTTGCTTCGAAGACTTAAGGGAATTTCCTCAGCCCATCGGCTCTATGAAATGCAGCAGAATCCATTATAAAATGTAAACAGCAGCAGTATAGCTTGCGATGTGCTGTGAATTAAGCATAAATGTGCACAAAGAGCCAAGAACACGTTGCCCAGGAACCTCTCTCCCCACTGTAGTCCTCTAATACCTCCACCCAGCCTCTCCCTTTCTTTGTTCAAACATCACCTTATCAAGAATGCTTCCTCTTCTACAGAAACATCTAGATGTCTCCTTTTCATCCCTCTACCTTGATTTATTTTTTCTTTTGTCCCCTATTTCTACATTATTACATTTCACACTTTCTAGTAAGCGCTCAGTAAAGATTGTAACTCAACCGATAAAAATTGGTTGCTAGGTTTTTTGTTTTGGTATGGCGATTGAATCCAGGGGCATTTTTACCTTCAAATATACCCCAGCCCTTTTTATTTTGAAACAAGATCTTGCTAAATTGCTGAGGCTGTCCTCAAACCTGCAATCCTCCTCTCTCAGCCTCCCAAATACTGGGATAACAGGTGTGTGCTATCACGCCCAGCTTAGTCACTACCCTTTGAAATTCCTAGTCACTTACCATCTGCAAAGAGAAATAGCTGTTCCTATCTTTGCAGAATTGTGGTGAGGATCAGTGAAGAAATCTACAGCATGCCTGGCACATGGTTAGCCCTCATTAAACTACAGTTGCTATTATTATCTTGGTCTAAATCCCATGAATGATATGTTTCCTTATTTAATTCAAGTAGGTGGTAGTATTTAATCTGCGAAATCAATGTCAGAAATGAGATTGCAGTTACAGAATCCACTTTTTGCTATGGAAGGGTGACCTCATTCTCTTCACAATCACAATATTGGGGTAGATGACTGACAATTCAGAAATCGTCCAACTTCATTGATGCACAGCTTGAAACTTAAAATGAACTACAGTATTTCCCCTCCCCCCAAAATGAAAGAAAAGAAAAGAAGTATGTACCAGCAGCCTAGCCCTACGCTTGGCTCTGGAATATTGCTATGCACAAGTCACACCCAGACCTATTCCCCCAGGACTGGGACTCCAGTGAGAGCTAGAGACAAGTATGAAGACCACCATCATCGGGTGTGGTAAGAATAATGATGGGCAGAGAAGCAGTAAGTGCGACGCATTGGCAGCCATCAGGCTTTAAAGATGGGTTGGTAGGTGCATAGGCATTTGCTTTTCTGATTATGCTTCATAACTTACATAAACGTTACATATATTATTTCGTGTGTACCAAATGTTACAGCATTAAAAAGGTGAAATACACAGACTGTAGAGGCAGCCAGTGGGGTTCCCGTTATAACCTAGTGGGTATCCTGTCTAAGCTGAAACCAGAATGAGGAATAGAAGTGAGTCAGAGCAGGGGAGACAGCAGAGGAGTGTCCGTAGGCAGAAGGAGCTCAGGGACCAGGTCTGGAAGGAAGTGAAGGAGCAAAACTTGTCTGAGGTGGGCAGAAGAGTCTGGCATGGCTGAAACATGGAATGCACGGCAGAGAGAAGTGAAGGACGATGGTGGAGACCTGGGTAGGATCCAAACACGAAGGGCCTTACAAGCCACGCACAGAAATGAAACCTCACCCCAAGGACAATAAGGAGCTGCAGGACAGTTTTCTGCAGCCGAGTTACACAATTGGATTCACACTCCAGCTGCAGAGCGAATAGTGAACCAAAGGGACCAAGAGTGGAAGCAAGAAAATTAATGGAGCTGTTTTCCCCTTATACATTTTGTAAAGATCTGAAAGTTGGAAAATGCACAGCTCTGGAACAAGTGCAGAAAGGTGGGAAATATAAATTGCCATGTTCTCTGTAGAGGGCAATTTGTCAATACATATCAAAATAAAAAATTCATGTATCTTTGATCTCACAGTTCTACTACTTTTAGGAATATATCTGGCAAATAAACCTGTACACCTGAGAAGAGAAGAGATACTCACACAGGAAGTTTTATGTAGTATATATAGTATGAAGACTGTGTGTGTGTGTGTGTGTGTGTGTGTGTGTGTGTTGCTGGGAATTCAACCCAGAGGCATTCTATCTATACCCATAGCCCTTTTATTTTTTGTTTTGAAGCAAGGTGTCACTAGGTTGCAGAGAGTCTCCCTAAGTTGCTGAGGCTGCCCTGGAACCTGTAATCCTTCTGTCTCAGGCTCTTACATACTGGAATTACAGGCATGCACCACTGCACCTAGCTAGGATGAAGACTTTTTAAAATGAGTTATATCTTTTGGGGTAGGCATGAAAAGAGCACTTACATATGTTGTTAAGTGAATAAAATAAAATGCTAAATACTGGGTATGGTATTCTCCTGTATGTGTAAAAGCAATGTACAGTATATGATTACTGATGCCTGTATTCCTTTGTTGATATATAGAAAACATTTGGAGGGACACGTTGGTTGCCTTTGAAGAGAGAACCCGACCTGGAAGAAAGAAAGTTACATTGAATATGTTTTCTTCATGGAATATATTTTAACATGATGTGATTTTTGCACCATATATATATATATGTATATATATAATGTATATATATATAATGTATATATAAATGTATATATAAATATATATGCATAATATATTTTAATATGATGTGACTTTTGCATCATGTATATATATTAAAACTATAGAGATTCTGTATATGCATGCTTAAAATGAATGTTCTGAACCTGGCAAAAGATCATGTAACCTACCCTTCCTTAGCCCAACCTAGGAGCTTTTCCACCCGCAGAGACCCAGTAAGAGGGCTTTTTCAGGGTGGCCTACATGCTTCATGATTTTCTTTGATGAGAATAAGGGTAAGCAGAAATGGCCTGTTTTGGAAATTTAAAATAATAGGGAACCTAATTATGAGCAATATGCTATTCATCATTCCATTCTAAAGACATCTTGGGTCAATATTTTATACTCTACCAGATGGTTTCCTTGTCCCCTAAGTCTTGCTCCAGGAAGCTGCTGAAGCCTTCTATCCTGCATGTGCCCTGTGAAGACTGATAATCAGGCCCTGGGAAGGCAACCTGGACAGGGCTTCCTGCCTGCCAAAGGCCATCCCCTCCCATCTGTCCCCCTCCCACCATGGGCCCACCTTCCCTGTCTGCAGAGATCACAAGTCTTCATTCTTTGTGGATAGTGCAGACGGTGAAAGGCAGGCTGGGGAAGAGGATTCTTACCTGACAATACACAAAACAAAGGTTCACCTGGGAACTTTTTCATCAGACTCTTCGAGACCCAAGACCCCTGAGGCTTTCCAAGAGCTCTCCTAGCAGGCACACTGAAAGCCCTGCTGGAGAAGTAATTTTCCTGAAGGTGAGTCGAAGGTGGAGACAAGGATGTTGTTCCCAACTCCTCCCGCCTATTCATAAAGAGCTCTTCATTTCTAATTTGATGTTTACTTCAAAATACTCCAGGGAACTTCTGTTCCATCCTCCAGTCTCCAAGACTCTGAATAATTGATTTTAAAAGTAACTCGCAGCATATTTGCTCTATGAGGAGTGGCAGAGAAAAAAAGAGAGTGTTGTTTAGAAAGGCTGTTTAAGTAGGCAGAAAGACAGGTGAGCAAATTTTTAAGTATGTTCTAAAAAACCTCAAGCACATGTACGTGTACATTTAGAAGCTAATGATGACAAACCAATTTGGCTGAGCATTAAATGAGATCCAACTCAACAGCAAAAGAAGCGAATGGTTAAGATGGAAAGGCAGGCTGGGCATGGTGGTGCATGCCTGTAATCCCAGTACTTGGGAGGCTGAGACAGGAGAATCACAAGTTTGAGGCCAGCCTTTGCAACTTAGAGAGGCCCTCAGCAACTTGGCAGGACCTTCTTTTGAAATGAAAAATAAAATAGGGCTGGGGGTGTACATCGGAGGTAGAATGCCCCTGGGGATTCAATCCCTAGTATAAAAAAAATAATCGATGGAAAGGCTTCCACCATAAGTCCTCTCAGCCCAGGTTCCTCTCTGGCCATTTCTTTCATTTGGAAAGGAATCACGATGGCTCATCATTTTGGGAAAAAGTCTTTTTCTAAGGAAGAAAAAAAGTGTCTTGCAAACCCCAGTTTGAGGAAAATCAACTTAAAACATACTATCTCCCATATAAATTGTAAATTGCACCTGATTATACTAACCATGGCAAGACAGAAGTTTTGATTTCATAACTGGAAAATTGATAAGTACATTTTCTTGGATGGTCTTGCTAATGAAAACACAAGATAAAAATTTCTCAGAGATACCTCAGACTCCTGTTTGAGACCCATCAGTGTAAGCAATTTTCCCTAAGAACCTCCAGTAGATATTATACCCAACTGGGGCCATTAACCTATCAACCTGTCATGAGTGTTTTTTATGGCTTCTTTTTTCAGGGAAGCATGTCAACATTACTTAATCACCCTCAAAGAGGGCAAGGAAGTGGGACAAAAGACTGATACATTTTGAGGACTAGAGAGGAAAGAATTGCCACTTGGAATGCTGCTAGAGTGGATGTAAACTTGGGGTCACCTGACCTGTCAGGCAGGTGTCCTGAGGAGAGTGGGGAAAAGAGAGGTGTATGCATTTCCTAGCACCGCTGCAACAAGGTACCAAAACCCAGCTGTTGGCTTAAAACAACAGAAATGTATTTTCTCAGAGTTCTGGAGGCAGAAGTCCAAAATCAAGATGGCGGCAGTGCTCTTTCTGAGAGTTCTGGGGAAGAAGACTTCCTTTTCTCTCCCAGCTTCTGGTGTTTGCTTCAATTCTTGTGGCCCTGGCTTGCAGATACATCTCTCCAGTCACATGGCCATCGTCCCCTGTGTGTCTTTCCATCCTCTTCCCTCTGTGTGAATACATCTGTCTCTTGGCTGGTCTCTTGTCCTCTTTTATTTTTATTTATTTATTTATTTATTTATTTATTATTATTATTTGTGTGTGTGTGTGTGTGTGTGTGTGATTGTGTGTGTGTGGTATAGCGAATGAACCCAGGGACATTCTACCTCTAGGCTACACATCCAGCCCTATTTTAATTTTAAATGTGAAACAGCATCTCATTAAGTTGCAGAGGGCCTTGCTAAGTTGCTGAGGCTGGCCTTGAACCTCCTGTCTCAGCCTCCCAAGTACCTTACCCTCTTCTTGTAAGGACACTAGTTATCTTGTGTTAGGGCCCACCCATATGACCTCATAGTAACTTGCTTACCTCCAGATAGACTCTATCTCTAAATAAGGTCACATTCCAGGGTACTGAGGGTTAGAATCTTTTTTGGAGGACATCATTTAGCCCATAATGAGGGGCTTAGAAGAACCCTAGGTGAGTGGGGAGGCAGGATGGCCCCCAACCAGAAGAGAGAATGGGAAGTTTGTCAGCTCTCACTCATGTCTGAGCATCACAGTGATTCTCAGAGTTGGCTTGAATCTGTCCCATTAGGATAGAAAATGAAAACTTGGTTTTCTAGAGCACGAAACACCACGAGCTCCATCATTTGCCCGTAGACAACTGGGGCAGACGATTGGAAGCGCAAAGCAAGAGAGATTTTTGTTATCATTAAGAGAACTCTCTGAAAAAGGCTGCTCTGGCTGTGACAAACTCACAGAGGTGAAATGTCCTCAGAGGAGCAATGGCCCGGTGGAGGCTGGCAACGGGCCAGGAAAAGCACATCTGGTCACGCACAGCAGGATGCCCCGGGTGGGTGATGCTTAAAATAAAATAGAGCAACTCTAATGAAGTTTCCACAGTGGTTATTTGGCAAATGGATGACTTTGTTGAGGTGAAGGGGAAGACGCAAATTGAGAAAAAGAACATGTCTGTTGATCTAAAAAAAGGAGAAGTTGTGAGCTTACTCATCAGAGCACTTGTCATTTCAAGTCAGAACGCCATTATGATTTAAGGTGGAATTCAACTTTAGGGCATGGGAAGCCCTGACTCTATAATCCCATAAATTCAGAAGCCTGATTGGTCAATTAATGGACACTTCCTGCATGCCTAGCTTAAAAGTACAGCCTTTGTTTTCAAAGGACATGTGAGGCTTCAGAGGAAGTTTAAAATGCTACTAGAAGAGCGCTCCAAACTGATAAGCGACTTTGAGGACATATTTATTTATTTTGATGCTGGGGATTGAACCCGGGGGCACTCTACCACCCAGCTGCACTCCAAGCCTTTATTTATTTATTTATTTATTTATTTATTTATTTATTTATTTATTTTTGGTGCTGGGATTGAACTCAGGGACTTTCTACCTCTGGTCTACAACCCCCCTGGCCCTTTTTATTTTTTGTTTGGCTAGGTTGCTGAAAGTCTCAGTACATTGCTGAGGCTATCCTTGAACCTTCAATCCTCCTGTCTCAGCCTTCCAAATACTGGGGTTACAGACATGCACCACCATAGTCGGATATTTTTTTTATTTTGAAATAGGGCCTCACTAAATTGCCCAGGCTGATCTCAAACTTGGATCCTTCTGCCTCAGCCTCCTGAGTTGCTGGGGTTACAGGTGTGCACCATTGCACTCAGGTTGATTTTTTTTTTAATTTTATTTTATTGTGAGTCTGGCTAAATATGCAGTTGTGGCAGGATATTTTTTTTAAATCATTTAACCATGTGCCTCTTCCCCTGCAGATTGTTTGTCTGTTCACGCTGGGGAACATGCTTGTACTAAATCATACAAACACCACACCCACGTTCCTATTTCTCAAGGGCAGACCGATAAAGGTAGAAGCAAAACCAACCTACTTCTCAGAGTGCAAAAGAGCCATCTGCAATCTATAAGATTTGAGGGGGGGGGAAAGCCTAATTTATTTCTTTTAAGTTCTTTTTGGGAGTAAGCTGGGTACAACTAATAAAGAAATAAAGAACACATAACTCTTCCCCTAAACACCAAATCCAAAAGCCATCCTGCTGAAAGCACATCGATTGAGTTTAAACTCTGCCCAAGGAATGATGTGAGGTACCAGGGAGACAGAGGACATGATGCAGGCCTACTCACAAGGGACCTACGCTTGATTCATCCATTCATCCTTCACAATCCACACAGGCAGCGAGCATTTGCTGAAGATCTACCAAGTGCTACACACAGTCCCATTCGCCAGGTGGAGGGAGATGAAAAGCCTATCAAGAAGGCTCAGAGTCAGTCAGCTCAGGTACTAATTGTGTTGCATCACGTGGTCAGAGACCTGTGAGGAAGGAAGACATCCTTGTAGGACACTAAGCTTCAGCATAAGGGAGACTGCGGAGGGCCAGATGACCGCTGGGAACCACCAGTGTTCTCAGACAGGAGAGGCGCAGATAAGCACATCTCAAATCTGGATATACTGAAGTTTCCAAGTGTGTGGGAAAATAAAATGGCAAAACTTCAAGGATTTTCAAGACTATGTTTTATGTATAAATCTTCCATTTCTCTTGTGTTTTCCCCCAATCACCTCTATATCAACTACAGTTCCCACGACAAAATCTGGAACCCTTCAGTGATTTGGGGTGGGATAAGAAGTGGGTGCTTGGATGCTGGGAACGAAAAAAGGGTAGATTCAGTTGAAAATAAACACAAAGAGGGGGTGCTCAGACATGATTCCTCCTAGGTGCATAATGAGCCCCCAGAACACTTTTCTCTCCACTCCTGACTCCAGATAACTGACCCTCTTTCCAGCTGTCTCTTTGACTATCTTCCTTCCTGGATGATGCCAATTTGGCTTGACTTGATTGGTATGCCTAGTGATTCTTTACTGGAAAACTACCAATAAACCACTGGCCCTGCTTTGCATAATAAGCCGACAGTCCTCTTTTAGATGTACACAGCCAATATCTTTGGCACGTAAACTCTGTTCTAATAAGATATTCTCAGTATCCTCTGTATCCTAGGATAAGAGATGGATGAGAGCCATCTGAGGTAAATGTTATGTATACACAAAAAGCGTTGTTAAAATTAGATGGTAATCCACAAAAAGAAATTACGGAGGAAGCCGGGCGTGGTGGCACACGCTTGTAATCCCAGCATTTGGGAGGCTGAGACCAGAGGATCCAGGTTCGAGGCCAGACTCAGTTGAGGCACTCTGCAACTTAGTGAGACCCTGTTTCAAAATAAAGAATAAAAAATAGGGCTGGGGGTATAGCTCAGAGATAGAATGCCTCTGAATTCAATCCCCAGTACTGCAAAAAAAAAAAAAAAAAAAAAGAAAAGAGAAAAGAAAGAAAGAAAAAGAAATTATGGAGGGAAACTATCTATAATGGGATTGCAAGTTTAAATTGCTGAGACCTCCCCCAAGTATGGGGTGGAGTGTGGCAGATCGGAAATGCCCCCTTTCTTCAGAATAGTCTTTGCCCTGTTACTAATTAGCTGTAAGAGGAAATGACATGATTGGTGAGGAAAGTTCTTGAACCATGTAAGTATTTCTCTCATTTGAACTACTATGTAAAAATAACTAGGTACTTTCCTTTTGTCCTCCAAGGACTTGGTTGGTGATGGGGACATCTTTAGTTGATGTATAAAGAGAATTTAGGCAGGCCCCGAGGAGTACACCTGTTTATCTCTTTGAGGGTTTCTCGCTATTTTGTGAACATCCTGATAATGAGCTGATAAGCTATAAAGCCAGGAGCATAACAGTCACCCAAAGGGCCAAGCAAATCCAATTTCAAAGAGCACCAGGGGACCCTGCCAGTTCAAGGAGACAGGAAGGAGGAGAAATTGGAAGGAGGCAGAACATTATGAGACCCTAGAGAGGTACTCAGTGGAGAGAACAACAGAGCATCCTAGCCGTCTTATTTAACTCTTTCTAAACTCTTATTTAGCTAAGGTTCTCATGAGTCCCAGTTGCTTGGTTATCCTAAAGGAAGCCCGAAAAGTAGACGTTCTCAGATGGTTCCTACTTCGCTTTATTTTATTTTTCTTGGTATTGGGGATTAAGTCCAGGGGCATACCTCCAAGATACACTCCTAACCCTTTTTATTTTGAAACAGGAGCCTCACTAAATTGCACAGACTAGCTTCAAATCTGAGATCCTCCTGTCTCAGTCTCCCAAGTATTGGGATTACAGGTGTGCACCACCATGCCTAGCTTCTACCTCACTTTTTGCACATCTTGCTGCCTCCAAAACTTTCTCCTCTACTTCCCAGATGTCCTCTTGCTATCTGCCAGTGGCTCAGCAAGATTTTCTCCATTTGCCCCTACCCTAAGCAGTGAAGTGGAATTCTAACTCAAACTAATTGCAACTGGCTGAGAGTTGCTGCTATTAACTCTCTTAGTTGCTGCTGTTAACTCTTTTAAAATTTGCATTTTAAAAGAGGACCTTAGGAAGATGAATGGATCAGCTCATAATAGTAGGCTTGTAGGATCAGACGTGGGAAGACATTCTAGCTCTGCCTATTCTATCATGGGGTAGCTCTACACCAGCTGTACAACTTTTTTTCTGAAATAATTGACCTAGGAACCATTTGATCTAGTTAAAAGCCTAGGTTTCTTCATATCACATATCTGAATTTAAATCAGCCATCGGGTTGAATTTAAATCAACCATCGGGTGCTGAATTTTTTTAAAGAGTAGACTTTCACATTTTAATTCCCTTCCAGTATGAGCCTAGAATAACAGAGCCATGGGGCTTGGGGTGTTTATTTTCGGGGGAGGGAGTTCTTTGATACAGTTTTGACCTATGAAGTGAAATGTTTCTTTCTAAAACACGGGACTTGAAAGGTGAGGACAGGTCAGATACGTAATACTAGCTGGTATGTTTTTTGGGGAAAAATTATATAAAGGGAACAGCTCTTTAGTGGACTGTATTTGCAGCACCCCCACCCCTCACTGTGCTCATTTTGACATTGTCTCTGGGTTGTAAGCTCTTGGCATAAAAGAGTGTCAGTTTTGCTCACAACCGTGTTGAGTCAGGAATCTGGGGAGGCCCATCCCCACTCCATGTATGTGCATCATCTGGGCGGCTGGACTTGGGCTGGAGGACTGACCCCAGATGACTAACCCACGTGGCCTAAGTTATGCACTCTCAGCCACAAGCCTTCCTTCCTCCTACACTCACCTCTCCAATGGCTGTGTAGGCTTCCTCACACGGTGGCAGCTGGGTCCCCAGAGTGAGTGTTCCCCTGGGGCCAATGTGGAAGCCAAAAGGCTCCTTCAGACTTAGACGCGGAAGTCACAGCATATGACCAGCGCTGTATTCTACTGACCAAGCGGGACACTAAGCCAGGCCCAGATTCCAGAGGAGAGAAGTTAGACGCCAAATTAGGCAGCTCAAAGGAGAGAGAGAGAGAGAAAAACAAACAACAAAAAAACAAGTGGCCATCTTTAATCTACCATAGACATTCTCAGAGAAGAACTATCATGAAGGGTCATAAAATCTTATTTCCTGTGTTAGTAAAACCACCATAAAGGAAACTGTCTTCAAAAGTTATAGTTCAGCCAGGCGTGGTGGTGAATGCCTGTAATCCCAGTATTTGGGAGGCTGAAATCGGAGGATCCGGGTTCCTGGCCAGCCTCAGCTACCTAGTGAGGCACTCCGCAACTTAGTGAGACCCTGTTTCAAAATAAAGAATAAAAAATTGGGCTGGGGGTGTAGCTCGGAGGTAGAATGCCCCTGGGTTCAATCCCCAGTACCACACACACACACACAAAAAAGTTATAGTTCATCTTTTCATCTTTTTCCAGAATTGCCACCTTTCATCCACTGGCTATGGCACCTCTAAAAAATGGCCTCATACGTTAAAGATGGCTGAGTCTCCAGGTTCAGGAGCTCCCCAGCTGCTCATCTGAGCTTAGGCTCCAGCTTTTGAAGTGGACTGTTTATTTCTTTCCCCTACATCCCATCTCAGAGGTGGCAGATGGGTTTTAGAGTTTTAACTCATAAACAAACAAACAAACAAACAAACAAACAAACAAAAGAACAGGCACAGTTCCCTAAACATACTAAACAGAAAATATTTTTTAGATGCCCGCGGTATCCAGAGCATTGTACTGTGTTCCAGAACATGGAGGAAGGCGAGGGAAATGATAAGTCAGACTTGTTCTCCTGAAAGTAGCTTATTGTCTAATAGGAAAGAAGTTGCTTCATATTTAGTACAGGAGACAGGTGTAACAGAAAGGAAAACACGAAAGAAAGTCTTGAGAATGCTATGTGTGGGTTGAAAAAGAAAATCGCCAACTTTGAAGTTTTTAATCTTTTTTTTTCCTTTGGTACTGGGGATTGAACCTAGGGGCATTCCACCTTCAAGCTATGCCCCCGGCCCTATTTTGCTTTTTATTTTGAAACAGGGTTTCACTAAATTGCAGAAGGTCTCTCTAAGTTGCTAAGTCTGGCCTGCAAGGTTAAGTCTAGCCTGTAATCTTCCTGTTTCGCCCCCCAAGCACTGAGGTTATAGTTGTGCACCACCATGTCCAGCTGAGGTCTTGAATCCTAATATCAGTGTTTGCAGACAGAAAGGACAGCCCTTTCAGAAGTATAGAATATCGTCCCCATCACTGGAAAGCAGATGTTAGGAACACAAAACCTGAAGTCAAGAGACGAAGACAGCTAGTAGTGTGACAGTGATTAAAGCCCAGGCTCTAGAACAAAACTCCCTAAGTCTGACTCCTGGTTCTGCTAGCTGTTTGACTTTGGGCAAGTTGCCTAATCTCTCTGTTCTTTGTTATTCTTATTTGTAAGAGAGGAATAATGATTGCATCGAACACATAGGCTGGTAAGGAGAATTAATGAGTTAAAAATTATAATGCAAAGCTGCATGTGGTGGCACACGCCTGTAATCCCAGTACTTGGGAGGCTGAGACAGGAGGATCACAGGTTCAAGGACAGCCTTGGCAAGTAGTGAAACTCTCATCAGCCCAGTGAGACCCGGTTTCCAAATAAAAATTTAAAAATAGGAATGGATGTAGCTGGGAGGTAGAATCCCTGGATTCAATCCCAAGCACCACACACACACACACACACACACAAATTATAATGCCCTTAAAAGAGTACCTGGAACATCCTGAAGTCTATGTGTGTGTTTGCTGAATCTTTTAAATTCGTAATGAGTGGTATCAATTATCTTATTGTGACCTGGGTCTGGAGTTGGAAGATATGCCTTCATGTGCTATTGAGATACAATATTTTCATTCATCAATAATTGTAGGAAGCTCATTCTTTACCTAAAGGAAACTTGGAGTGTGGAAGAGGAAACAGCTCAAAATTCTCATAGGTGTAGATATAGGAGCACAAACAGTCAGCCCTCTGTATCTGGGGGTTCCACATTCATGGATTCAACCAACCACAGATTGAAAAATATTAGATAGAAAAACCGCATCTGTACTGAACATGTATAGACTTTTTTTTTCGTATCATTATTCCCTAAACAATAAAGTATGACAACCATTCACAAAGCATCTGCAGTATATTAGGTGTTACAAGTCATCTAGAGATGATTTAAAGCATAGGAGAATGTGTGCAGAGGTAATATTCAAATACTGTGCCATTTCCTATAAGGGACTTGAGCATCTGCATATCTGGGTATCTGCCAGGGTCCTGGAACCAATCCCCAGCAAATACAGAAGGCCGACTGCATTGGACTTGTAAACACCCATTTGGTTGTGTTGAGTGAATGATGGGTTATGCTGTTCTCTCACCGGAGGAGGGCCTTGCTGTTTGGGTAGATTAGGATATTAATATTAAGTGTCATTTAACCGATATGCATGGAATGCCTGATACTGTTTTAGGCATACATACCCTGTGAGCGATACAGCTGGTACTTAGCTAGTGAAACAGTTGTAAGCAAACAAGGCAGAGCTTTTGCATGTACACTCCTGGAGTTTACATCCTGATGGCGATAAAGAAGGATGGCTTGCCAGCAGGGATACAGCATAAACAAAGCAGAGAGAGGGCAATGAGAATAATTTGAGTGGTCATGGGACAGGGGGAGCCAGAAGAGAGTAGAGCAGGTGGCCTAGAGAGTGCAGAACAGAGACACACACACACGTGGAAAGCCATCTTCATTCCCAGGGAGGAGGTCACACAAAATGGCCCATGCCAGAATGTCTAAACCCCCAGAGCTCTCTGCAAATGGGTTGTATCTAATGCAAAGGTAATTGATATTCCAGGCTCCAGTTAGGATGAGACATGTGAGGTCAGGCATAGACAGCAGCAACAGTTTAAGATTCACATAACTTTCTGATTTCAAGGGCTATCAAGCATTAAAACCAGGCTGGAGAATGGGGTAATATATTTTTTTTCCCTGAAAAAAAATTTTAAGAACAAAAGAGAGCATTAAATGTTAAGAATGAGTTAGGAAGAACATAATGTTCAAGAAAAAAAAATCCTTGAAGAGCTTCAAACCCTCCCAGGACTCTCGTTCTATAACCTAGTGACATGCTATGTGTTCATTAGAAACTTTTCTGGATTTGGGGCCATTTATAATTCTAAATATAATGACTATAGATTTTTCCCCCAATGTGCTCAAAGCTCACAGCAACCCTCACAGCTAGAGAGAGCTGCATGATCATACAGAATTTGTTATAAAACCAACCCTTTCCCTTTCTCAGATTCTGGGATAATATCATCTGATAAATGAGGGGAAAAGTGGCATGAACAAGAAAGTTCCCAAATCATGCAGTGAAGACACAAATTTTACAAATCAACTGAGCCTCCCAATTGGAGACCGAATAGATTGTCACAGTTATACCCCCCCACACACACACACAACTCTCACCAATCAAATAAACTGGTTTAAAATGGAAATTGGAATGTCTTTAGGAAACCGAGCTGAAAAAAGAAAGAGATTGGAAAATAACAGGAAGAGTGAGTAATCCCAGCTCTACTCCGAGAAAAGCCAAAGGCTCCTGGACTCAGCCTCTCTGTGCAGAACCAACTTCTCCACCCAAAGGTCTCCCACACATTCCCTTGGGTACCAAGAAGCTCTTCCAGAGCTGCCTATGGACTCAGTACTCTTTCATTTTTCCATAGCAAGCTAATCGGGGGCTTGGTGTGAGCTCCTACTTCTTCATACCTTATGAGCCAGAATGGGGGCAATAAAAAAAGAAAATTTGCCTTGGAGGTTTCTAACTCCAACTTGTTCCTAAATTCAAGGTGGAATTCAATACCGTACATGGAAGTTAGGAGCCTGTGAGTAAAACAGACTGTTTTCTTGATTTCTTGTGTGTCTGTATGTGGGAGGGGGAGGGTAATGGAGATCAAACCCAGGGACATTCTACTTCTGAGCTACATCCCCCAGCCCTATTTTATTTTATATCTATTTATTTACTTTTTGTGGTACTGGGGATTGAATCCAAGGGCATTCTACCTCCAGGAAATATCCCCTCGGCCCCCATTTTTGTTTTGTTTTAAAACAGGGTCTTCCTAGGTTCCTGTGAGTCTCGCTAAGTTGCTGAGGATGGTCTCAAACCTGTGATCCACCTGTCTCAGTACAGTGATCCACCTGTCTCAGTACATACCTGTAATCCCAAATACTTGGATTACAGGTATGTGTCCCCATGCCATGCTTTATTTTTTATTTTGAAACAGGGTTTCTAATCTGCTGAGGGCCTCACTACATTGCTGAGGCTGGCCTCGAACCTGCAATCCAAGTACTGGGATTACAGATGTGTGTCACCACACTCAACTTTCTCTATTCCTTTTCTAAAATCAAAGAGAATTAACTGACTCTTAATTCTCTGACCTTCTGTTACTCAGCAGCAACTCCTGTCCTCCTTGGGGGCCCTGTAGTCTAACAAACAGGTTGAACTTTTAGATCATATTCGAACATCCCAAATGGCAGACTTTTTATTGGAATTTTATATTTAGCTGCTGGGAAAATGTTATCCATCCACCTTTGAAATTTTCTGTCAACTCAATCCACTTTAATTTAAAAACTATTTGCACATCATCTCTCTCTATATATATGTGTGTATATATATATGGAACTTTGGAGAACATATTTTATTGCAAACCACCAAAAGGTCATGGCCTGATCAAGCATTTAAGATATGTACACGTGAAAAACAACAATGAAAAGTAGCCCATAATTAAGAATTACCTGCGTAATACATACAAGTATGATAAGCATTCAAAGGATCAAGAGGTCATGCTGGGATTATATGGTTTTAGCAGGCTGAACAAGAACTGGGTATTGAAGTATGAGTAGGAGTTGCTTAGGTGGCGAGGGCAGAAGAAAGCTTTCCCAGAAGGAACATAAAGTCAGAGGTAACAACAGTGACTAGAGGGTAACTGGTTGACCTAGACACATATTCCTTTTTAAAATTACCATGATCGCCCTACATGGCAATCATCCTGGTTGCCCTAAATATGTGTAAAGGATTTTTTAAAGCCTTAAAGTTCAGTTCATGTATTATACTGAAGTCATTCCATTTTTGCTTCATTCCATTTTGTATCCTCCTAAGAAGAGCTCTGCACATTCTACCATGGTCACTTGAAATCACCTTAAACATTAAGAGCCAGAATTTTATGGCATTAAGTCAATAATAGAGTTTCGCTTCACAGACCAATGCCTTGTTTTTGAAAGACCAAGAAAAAAGAGAGAGAAACACTAAGGCCAACAAACAACTTATAAAAATCTCATGATGTGACTCAGTTTTCCTTAGAGAAAAGTTAAAAGGAATTGGATCATGGCTTGTTCTATTCGTGTCAGAACCAAACTTGGTTATTGCACAAAAGCTTGTAAAACTCTAGATGCTCTGTTGAGAAGTGCACTTTAGTTTTTAGGTATTCATGGTGCTTCCCCAAGCTGCTCATCTGAGCATGCAGAAGACATTAGAGCTGCATTCAAAAAATAGAAACTGCAGCGTGCACACACATTTTCATTGGCTCCATCCAAAGCTGATAGAGGTATGGGTATGACAGCAAGTTGAAGGGGCGTTTTGTGTGTGTGTGGCAATCAGCTAACTTATCTCCTGTGCTTTTGCTTTTATATTCTTACCACTCATTTTTATAGTGGTTTGAGTTTATGAGATTTTTACATGCCTTACTTCATTTAATCCTCATAATAACTGTAGAATGTAGATATTATTAACCCCTGTTTTATGCTAGGAAGAAACTGAAGCTCAGAGTTTACAAGTCATTCAGAGAGCAAACCAATCTCTAGCCAGCATTTCTGAGTACAATTAAAAAAAAAAAACTTTTTGTAGCATATATTCTCCCTAATATGCGGATGCTAGAGAGAAGATGGTGCATTAGAGGGACTCCAGATGAAAAAGGAGAAACCCTAGATAAACAAAGAAGTTGACTTAACTGATGGGGATGGATGAGGAGGCGGGGGGGGCACTCTAATGCACATGATGTACTTTTACAAATATATCAAAGTCAATCACTAAACTGAATTTGAGAAGGAGAGAGGGTGAGGAAGTGGGTGGGAATTGGGGAAGGGGTTAAATGAAAAATGTGTGCATATATGCCTTTATCAGCTTGTACCTAACAAAGATGTATGATTACAATGCACCAATTAATATAAAAAATAAAAAAAAAGAAATCACTACCAAAAAAAACTTTTTGTGATCATGATGATGTTACAAGTAGAGCTTTTCTAATGTTGCTGGAATATAATAATAGCATGTGATATGACCATTGACTGGCACTGATAACACATAACCATACGGTTGTGTCGGTTACAATATGGTAGAGAAAGAAAAAATTCAAAATAGGAAAAATCACATCTGGTAGAACCACATTGATGGATTTGAAAGTGTTGCCAATAATATTGAGGTAGCTGAGAAAGATACTAAAGAGTGCAACTTCTGAAGTGAACCAGTAATTAAGTTTCCCTAAATACCTCCAATTCAGGTATGAAACATATGTGCTTATGGACAAAAATCTAAAAATAATGTACTCACATTTTGGAATATTTTGATTTTTTAAAATGAACTGACTACCAAATTTAATGCCTTTATATATTGACCTATCCTCAGTACACACATACAGATCATGTAAAAGTTGCTGATTACAACAAAATTGTAATCAGCTGGTTACAAAATTGTATGCAGAATCCAGGCAAATCCAGCTCTAGGGATGAGTAATATGCACACGCTCAAGGACAGACAATATTCTTTTCATCCTGATATTAAGAATAAATATTTTTGTATCCCTCTTATTAAATTTTTAATTGGACTCAGTTACCACGACATACCAGAGCTTACAACAAAATCTTTGGGGCCAGAAATCCTTCCTTCTAACTGTCCTCTGTCCTCAGCAGATTCTCTGAGAGTACAACCCTTTGATCCACTGTTGCAGGAGGGGTGATGGGCTGCGCACTCCAGAAAAGGCTGAGCATCTTACCTAATCTAGTTATTAATCATTAATTGCCTTCAAGGTTTAAAATTATGCAAAGACATTCATCCGTAATTATGCACGCATTCTACCTTTGGGCATATGAAAAGTGAGATGATTTTCTACGACTTTTAAAGGTGAAGGAAAAGACAAATTTTCAGTCATTTTTATTCAGAGCCTACCAAAAGGTAGATTTCTTTCTTTCAAGGAAAACCTTTATTCTCACCATAGCTCTAAGGAAGGAAAGAAGGAAAAGGAAAGGAGCTCAATTTACTAAACCAAAATGGAAGTAGCTTCCACTCTGGAGTTGAATGTTGAATATAACATCATAGAATCATAGAACAGTAGATCTTGATGCAGCATAAAAGAGCTGGTGATCCAGTCCCATGACTATTCCAACCTTCTCCCCAAACTTGGCCTTTTTTTTAAACAAATGGCTTCTAGAGAACAATTCACAACTTTTCTAAAATTCAATAATCATTCTTTTACTCCCTGGCAAGAAATGCATCAAATTAGCTTGTATTTCAAAATTAGCTTTTAAAGTAGAAAACAAATCTTTTGCCACATCCTTGGAGATTTGTTGTTAAGCTCATGTGCAATAAAAAGCTGAATCATCTGCAAAAATAAGACCATAGGCCAGCTGCTTCAAAAATAAGATCACGGACCATTTCTAAGCCTTAACTGCTTCTCTGTAGAAGGGGGAAGTAATGTCAACTCCCTTGGAGGGCTCTTCTGTAGTCCTAAGTGGATTTCTTGTGTAAAAGGTTGGCAGAGCCTGGTTTATTGGAAGCACTTAAGTAAATGCATCGTGCTCTGTGGTTGCTGGTTGGTGGTGTTAATGGGGCCAGAGCTTTGAGTGTTCTGCTCACCAGTAAGACAATAGATACCATGGCACTTTTATACAGGTTGCTGAGAAATCAACCTTAAGTGAATCATTTCCACTTAGAATCCAAACCAGCATTTTTCACATAGAGCCAGGATGCTATTTATTACCACCTCCCTAAAGCCAACAGCTCCTGTTTCTCTACAAGAAAGCAGAAGAATTAACTAATATTCTTCTATTTCTCCAGGCTCACTCCACAAGAACCCAAAGCAAATACATCACATGCAGAAGACATGGAAACGTGATTTTCCAGGAAATGTTATGGCTGAATTTTGACTTTGTGCTGACTTACTAGAGCAAGATAAAATCTCTTGTTTATGTAGTACTTCCTTAGAAATATTAGCAATCCTTATTTAGCTACGGGGCCTGATCAAACACCCTCCTTGTTGTTTTTAAGCTATTTTATTTAACTTGATTGCTAAGGAACTCTTCAGGCATTTTTACTAAACACTTCTTATGAAAATGTCTAGAGGTTATTATTTAGCAACCAAGGAAGTCTAATGGTCTAATAAAATGAAGTTCACCAGCCATTCACCATTAGTTACCATACTTTTCCTCTGCATACTTTTTTGTTTTAAGTTAAAGCTTGGGAAGGAAGTTGGCAGATATGAGTCAGGGTGATAAAGTGGAAAGGATGTGGCATTTGTAGTTAGAGGACTTGGTTTCCAAGCTCAGCTCTGTTACATGTTAACTGTGTGACCTTGGGCTATAAATCCTTTGCTCTTTCTGGCTTTTCTTTATCCATAAAATGGATATGACAGTCCCTGTGTTCCTCACAAAGTTGTTGTGAGGCTCAAAAGTGGCACAGTGTGTAGAACTGTCTGCTTAAACTTACTCTTCCAGCCATCTCCCCCCTGTTCCTGACTTCTCCAGCTGGCTCTGCAGAACCAACCAGTGTGCTCAGCACATCAACAGCACAGCTCGCCCAGATGTCAGCCTCTCGTCCCGGGAGAGGAGGATAGATGGCCTCTGACTTCGGATGGTCTGACTTCCAATTTTTCAATTTCACCAAAAGGTAGTGTAAAAACACTAGGCATTCATTAGAAATCACCCTTAGAACTTTAATTTGGATTTTTTTGCAGTCTAGACATATGCAGTCCAATGCTTTCTCCGTGCTGGACAGGGCAGCGAGCACAGCTCCCTCTCAGCCCCACCATCAGGGTTGTTCTGTAGTTCGGGTGTAGTTGATGCATTTATAGCTTATGCTTTTTCAACTTACAGTGGGTTTGTCGAGATGTACATAAGTCAAGGAGCACCTGTTCTCAGTCCTCCGTGGAATTACTCTCAGTCATTGATGATTCCAGACAAGTAAGTCTGAGAGATCTCACAGACCTTAATGAAATCCAAAGCCTTCCAAACATAATTATCTTCTAAATGTAATTCATTTATGAAAACCTCCCCCTCCCCCAGGTTCACCCTACATCCTGCTACCAATCAGGTCCCTCTGTTATTTGACAGAATGTCACTGTGAAAGTCATTTTATAGAATGTTACCCGCACATGAACATGTACACACACACACACACACACACACACACCACACACACTTTCTTCATTCTGTTGGCAATTATGAATAGTTTAATAATGAATTCCTTTTAAAAGTCTTAATTGTTCCTTGTACAAGATAACCTCTGGTAAAATCAAACTTTAGTGACACTTCCATTTGTTTAGATCATATTTACTTTGTATTGTTAAACTTATGACAAGTCAGAAATTATTTAAGTAGTCTGAGCTCTGTGAAATATATATATATGTATATATAATGTAGATTTATGTAAGACATATATATATATAATATGTATGCATGTGTCTTCATGTATTTGTGTGTGTGTGTGTGTACATACATGCATACAATTTGGGAGTTTAAAGTGATTTACTTAAACTGATTATATCAAACAAATAATATAATAATATAATAACAACTCCCCATTACATTATGGCTTATAGACTCAACCTAAAACATTATTTTATTGGGACCTATCACATTTTTTTGAATCTTTGGTATGAATTTTTCTATCTGTGAAACTGACAAAAACCCACACTCATGAAATGTACTCTTTTCTGACAAATTAATTGTGGCCTATTATGATCGACGCAAGATATCTTTGGCTGTTTTTCTACTCCCTACCAAAGGCAGTCACACAGCTCCCTAATAAATTGCATTTTCCCAGTGCACTTCTGATTATTAACCCCCATTATGGCCTTTTCTGTTTACTTTAGTTTTTAAAGATGCATTCCAAATTTAGAACATAGCTTGACGGCACAGTAACATACAGCTCAAAGTGCCCCTGGGGAACCAAAAGAGCCTCCAGAGACTGAGCCTGAATCTACCCACAAATGTGTGAGTGGTCTAGCAATTCCTAGGGGACAGGGAGGACCCAGGTGTGAGCACTCTGCTCTGCCTACTCCCCTCTACCTTGCCATCCAGATGAAATTGGGCTAAGGCAAATGTCAAAGAAAGTCTACAAATGGGTCTCATGTTCCCATGGTAATAGGGAGACATGAAGGGGCCCTTTAAAGCTACTGTTTCTTATTCTCACACCTTTTCAGCACCAGTGGTCAAAGAAATCTCAGTGCTCCTCCACTTCCCTTACAGTCCTCCCAAAGTGCAAAGGCCTTTTCAACTGTTGCCAAAGATTAGCTATCTGATCAATTCTCCGCCAACTGTTTGAAAACAGGAATATTAACCCATTCTTCCTTCCTCCTGGCCACTAGCGACTAACCTGGCATGGCCAATTTGATTGCTCTCCCCCCGCCCCCATTGGCAAGAGACATGTCAGAGCCTGATCATGTAGACTGTTAGAGACAAAAGTGATTGATAGGCGATTTGTTAAATGGATGGATTGGCTGCACAATTTTGCCCATGCAGAGAATCATTACTGTCTACCCCTTTATCCATATACCAGGGTTCTACAAACCTCAGCATTTGTGTATCAGTACAAAGGCCATTCAAATTTGACATATGAAGTGAGTGGGTTTGCGAGGCCCTCCCCTTTCCTATTTCTGGCTGCTTTTAGAAGATGCTTTGTATCACCATAAGTGAGCCAGTTATCAGTGCATTGCCCCTCAGATCCAAAGTCACCCTTCAGCACCTGCTCTACCATAATGAACCTAGTCTCACTAAGTTTTGGAGTGCCTCACTAGGTAGCTGAGGCTGGCCGCGAACCTGGATCCTCCGGTCTCAGTCTCCTGAATGCTGGGATTACAAGCATGCGCCACCAAACCCGGCTCTAAAAGCTCTTTAGCTGTAGACATAAAGAGCTAACTTATGCTAAGGTTTTGCTATTTTTAATATCCATAAACTCCAGATGAACATATAGGCGGTACCAGTTTGAAGTAACTAAGCAATTGGTATGTTCTTTTAGTAAGAAAGGTTTTGAGAGTGGTAGGCAAGTTCTTCAATCATCTAAAGATCCTGAAAGTACATAGGCTAAAAGATGAGATGGTAACTCTACCACCTTGATTATTGTGCTACTTTCATAAAACTAGTTAATACAGCCTCTATGCATGACTGATTATTATACACTTGTAGATTAAAACTCAGAAGGTATTGACCAGCTTTCCACGTAGTAATCTCTTTATGAAGCAACCCCTGCTTCGAAGAATTCATTTTGTTTTGTGACACTGAAAGCTATTTGATTTTCAGAGTGTTTTCTTACCTAATGGCATAAAGACTAATGTATTTTTTTTAATAATGAACATTAATTGGAAGAAACTTTTAATAATGAATGGTAAGAGCTTTTTATAGAAAAAAATCAATTTGAAAACAGCTTGTTCCCATCAGGTCTTGTTGTGAATGATGGGCTGCTATTGGGAACAGAGTAAGTTCTATTCAGGGCAAAACCACCCTGGAATCATTAAGGACACATCAGGAACAGTGTTCCGTTAGCAACAGTTGTCTTAGTCAATGAAAGTGTCTGCCTTGCAAAATGGATAGCTTTTCTAAAAATTCGAAAATTAAAAAGAAAGAGCTTATTAGATTTAGACTTTAGATCTCACCCTAGAGATGTAATTTCATACATAACAGCATTGACAGCTGCCTATGTAGATGACAAAATGCCAGGAACCATACCTCCCTCCTGCCATTGTGAACAAAGCATTCCCATTAAAGCTCTTTCCTTTGGGTCTTTCGAGGTTTGGGATGTTCAAGAGTTGCTAAATGAAATGCAGATATTCCTAACTGGAATAACCTTTTAAATCTTTATGAACCAATTTTATCCCGGCTAAATTTATTGAGTTGCTTCAGAATCATGATACTTCCACAAACATGGACACAAGTGAAATGTCTGGGGAGTTAGAAGTTCCAGAAGAATTACCACATAAAGTTTGATCATTTGTTTCTGTTTGTTTGTTTATAGACTCATTGGCATACATTCTTTTGTATGGTGCATAAAGAATTGCTTGAAGCACGTATAGTCCATGTATTCACTTAAATGGACAAGTCAGATCATCAGCACCTAGAAACACATTTAAGCAACTTCTACATGGTGTGTGTGTGTGTGTGTGTGTGTGTGTGTGTGTGTGTGCATGTGTGTGTGTGTGCGTGTGTGTGTGTGTGAGTGTGTGTGTTGAATTTCCCTCTTATATAATGTTATAAAGATGAATATAATAGTATGAAGCTCATCAGTGCATTTGCTATAAGATCATTGTCAAAGACTGGTCATTCCCTCACTCATGTCTCCTTTACATGGAATAATCTCCTGCCCAATCTTTGAAACCTATGACATTTGCTAGTTTTCTTGGACAACTGCTTCCTTGTATATTTTGGGCAATGCGAAGTGTTGTATACATTAGATTTCTTTTTTTTTGGGGGGGGGTATTAGCTCTAAAAATTACAAGCAAATTTGTATCCTACTTATATTTTTATTCTTCCTGCTAACTTCAGCATATAGTCCCACCTTTGTTTTCCTTTCATCTTTTATGTGAACTTTTAATTTATGATACTTGCCATATACTATGTGTATATGTCATATGCATCTGTGTGTAACACATACATGTGTTTATAGTTAGTTTTATAACACATATGTGTGTATATAGCTGTGTGTGTGTTAAACAGACCTTACTTATAAGCTACCTTAAAACCTCTCTAGAAAAAAGCAAATTCTAAACACAGAAATGACTGGTTTCATTTAATTCTCACGACAACTCTGTGAGATGGCTATAGTCATTCTTTCAATTCTAAAAACAAATCTCAAAACTATAAAATTTTCTACAAAAGTCATAAAATTAATAACAGTTGGAAACCCAGGTTTTCTTAGTTTTGTTTTAATTAAAAGACCTCATGCTTGTCCTCTTGTACTTAATTCCTTGTTATAGGAAGGAAATACACTAAAGGGGATAATAGAAAGCCACAATTTTCCTTAGAAAGAGTCGTTTCCCATTTTTGCTGCACAAACACAATGCTTAAATGAACACAATTGAACTCTTTTGCCTCCGAAAGTAAAATATTCTAAAATCAGGCATTCTATAGACCCATCCTAATCAGGCTAAGAAGAGTGGAGCCAGTTGGGTGGTCAGGCTATGCTCAGTAGAACCCAACTTTATCTAGACATCTGGGAAGCCTCCCTCAGTACTTGTTAACCAGTTAGTTCTGTAATCTCTTCTTTACCTTCTGCATTCAGAGTCTTGGGAACGCATTTATGTACGCTGAAGTTGATTAGTTGACATGACCTCTTTCTCTTCAACAAATAAAACATGAAACTTCAATCTCCAAAGCTCTTTGTCCATTTATTTTTAATGAGTAATGTTCCCTGATCAGAGAATCAAATCACAAGGTCGTGCAGAGAAGCCTAGATCTGAACAAGATGTCAAATAAAATCTGTGAGAAAAAAAAAAATAGCCTAAATGAATTGTTCTTTGGCTGTCAAAATCAGTTAGTTAAAGGTACTTGTTACCTTAAGAATTACACACATCCATAAAGGATACCAACTACAACTCATATTTCATCTTTATCTCTGTGAATATGAGAATTTATTGCAGGGAAGGATAGAAGCTAATAAAATGTTTTTTGTCTTTGTGACTTCTTGACCTCTATTTTCAAGGATCATAAATACCCATATGCCAAGTCCCTAATTAGTGTTATAATCTAAGTTAATAGAGGAGACTATTATGACAAAATTGCCAGTGGGGGGTAATGGGTAGAATTAAAAATGCCACTCATTCTAATAAACAGGGCTCTGCTCTGATTGCCCTGTGGAAGAGAATTAAACCTGGGCTCATATTCTGAGTTGAAAGAGATCTTCAAGGTCATCTAGTTTGATTTCCTCAGTAACATCCTCCAAAGGCTTCCCTTGATTCTGTTTGAATAATTCCAGTGCTGGGATACTCCCCACCTCCCAAAGCTTCTAGTCCATTTCCAAGGCATTCTGACTGCCCAGGGACTTGTAATCACAGCATGGTGGTTTGTTACCTAGAATTAACCACCTGGAGCCAGGCGTGGTGGTGCATGCTTGTAATCCCAGCATTTGGGAGGCTGAGACTGGAGGATCCAGGTTCATGGCCAGCCTCAGCTACCTAGTGAGGCACTCCACAACTTAGTGAGACCCTGTTTCAAATAAAGAATAAAAAATTGGGCTAGGGATGTAGCTTGGAGGTAGAATGCTCCCTGAGTTCAATCCCTAGTCCCCCCCCTCAAAAAAAGAATTAACCACCTAGCAGCAGAGTACACTTTCCCCCAATAAAAAGTGTCAAAGGACATTTCCATCGCTCTAGTGGAGCGATTGGGAACAAGCAATACACAGTCAAGTGTGTCCAACTGAAAGAGGGCTGAAATGCCATTTGAACAGTTCACGTATTATATGACAAGAGACTAGTTTAAAGAACAGATGGGTATGCACTGTGAGAAAGAGGTTGATAACCAAGTTGTTTTTGAGGTCCTGGGGTCTCCATGTAGGGTAGGGGGAAGCTATAAAGAACAGTCAGGTCCTTTGCATTCCTGCATGGCTTTAAAGGGAAATCACTAGCACCACACCCCTGGCTTCTATTATCAGATACCCTGTAAGTATTTTTTTTTATTTTAGTTTTTTAGGTACTAGGGATTGAACTCGGGGGCATTTTTAAAGACTACATTGTATTTGCTTCTATGAATGCTCTAAAATTTATTTTGCTATTTTTATTTAGTTGCCTATTGTTGAACTTTGATTATTTTTTCCCTATTGTTGAACTTTGATTGTTTTCTAATTCTATTTTAAATAGTTCTATAGTAAGTATCCTTTAGATAAATCTTCATGTACCTCCACATTCATGTCCTTAGAATAAATTCCTGGGAGTGATATTGGATAGTCACATTTTTAAGACCTTGGATAAATATTTCCAGATAGTTCTCTAAGTTACTCTCCTCTTGGAGCCAACAGTATTTGGAAAATGCCCACTTTCCCACACTCTCTCTATATGACTAGGTGCTACTATAAAATGTAAAATATTTTCTAATCGGGTTGAAGGTAAGGAGATATGTCTCATTTATTTTCTTTTACTTGCTGGAAAAGTTCATTTGAGTAATATAAGATATTCAGTGATCATTGGTATTTTGTATTTTCCTCTCTCTCTCTCTCTCTCTCTCTCTCTCTCTCTCTCTCTCTCTTCTTCTTCTTCTTCTTTCTTTTTTGCTATTTTCTTCTGGATTGGTACACTCATTCTGCATTAGGAACAGACCTTTGGTCTTTCGTTGATGCTTCCACTTGCTCCATTTTTTAAGAGGTGATTGCCTAATCATCTTTATCCAAATGAGTCTCTAATCGATGAAATCGGAGGCAGTGAAAGTGATGTGAAATTTTTCATAGAACAGAAAGGAGTGAGGCTCTTCCCAGAGCCCTGCAATGTCCCCGTGCAGTTAATAAGGCCCACTTAACGCAGGAAGCTCTTTGCCACGGGCAGGTTGACCGCCAAAGCTTGCAGAGCCAGACATCCCGCACCCAGGGATGCCTTTTTCCAGCCCGATTTGACAGGCCCTAATGACTCTAGCCACCATTGTCAATGTGACAAAGGCCTCGGGGCTTTCCTGTCTCCTAAAAAATCAGCTTCATATCAATTAGTATGTTTAGTGTGTCACCAGGGATGGGAGGAAGAACAGCACTTCCTCCTGAGATAAACACTTCCATTTAGAGCTCATTAATAAAACGCAGCTTGGAAAGTTGTAATCATAATTTAAGCAACAAAGACATGCTTCCAGGTCAATGCTTTTGGGAATGGGTTCAGTTTCACTGCTTGCTAAGGACCTTATTAGGGCTTTAAGACACATTTAAAAATCTTCGCCTCAGCAAGGTTTCTGAGCTCATTTAAGCTCCCAGCATGCTCTTATGGCTGGTCTTAACTTTCCCGTGTTTAATGTTTATTTCCGACAAGTAAGAGATGCATCATACTTTGTGAACAGACTCTTTGGGAATCAGCAAAGAACAGTAACAGGAATGGGGAGGATATCCCCTGGGAATCAATCTGAGTACAGTAGTCTCCCCTTACCTGCAGGGGATACCTCCCAAGACCCCTGAATGCAGATGTGTCCAGGGTGCCTGAAACCGTAGCCAGCCCTATACATATAAGCTATGTTTATGGGTTTAATTTACACCCATGCATAAATTAATGCCTATGATAAAGTTTAGTTTATAAATTAGGCATACTGAGAGATCAACCATAACTAATAATAAAATAGAACAATTATAATGATATGCTGTAATAAAAGTTATGTCAACATGTTGCCTCTCTCTCTCTCTTTCTCTCAAAATATACATCCTATTGTACTTGACTCACCCTTTTTCTTCTTACCTGTAATTGGTCACAGGTAGTTGAAACAGTGGAAAGTAAAACCATGGATAACAAGGGACTACTTTGTCTTGAAATTTGAAAGAGTGAAAGACATGGGCAACTTCCTTACTGTTGCTGTTGCTTTTAGATCCTTATATGTAAATGCTTTTTTATTCTTGGCCTCAGTCACTTACTTCTGGTACAACTTCTGAATAAGCATGTTCCATGATAGGGACTTCAGCCTAGCATCTCTTCCTGCCTTCCACTATCCAACTTCAAACCAAGAGCTGTGAGGCCGATCAATAAAGCAAATACAGGAAATCTTGATGCCAGTGAAGCAATGTCATTTCAAACTAGTGACTGAATCTGAGGTAAGAGAAAAACCTGCATGGCGGAGTCTCCATTGTCATTTCCTTAGCCTTTTACACTAGTCAGGGTAATAACTGCTGGCTGCTATGACAAACAATCCCCAAAGCTCCACGGATTAATTAATACAAAGGCTTTTGTTCCTATCCCATCACAGTCCATATGCAGGTCAGGAGGCTCTTCTTGGAGGCGCTCCTCTAGACAGAAACTCAGGGATCCAAATTCCCTTCTTCTATAGTGCCGCCATCTTATTTTATTTTATTTTATTATTTGTGTGTGTGTGTGTGTGTGTGTGTGTGTGTGTGTGTGTGTGTGTGTGTTTACTGGGGATTGAACCCAAGGACATACAATCTCTGAGCTACAGTCCCAGTCCTATTTTATTTTATTTTTTTAATTTGGAAATAGAATCTCACTAAGTTGCTGAAGGCCTCACTAAGTTGCCGAGGCTGGCCTTGAACCTGTGATTTTCCTGCCTCAGCTTCCCAAATACTAGAATTATGGTGTGTGCCACCATGCCCTGCTGGTGCTGCCATTTTAAACATGGCAGGTGGCTGCCACAGAGGGTAGCTGTGGAAAAGGGCAACAGAATGTGGAGATGATGGAAGATGATACGGGGGGGTATAGCCATTGTCCAAATCCATTCGCATGCCCCCAACCATACTGGAAAAGAAACTGGGAAGCATCTATTCCTTTGTGCTCAGGAAGAAGGAAATGAAATGAGATTTGGTGACCACAAGCATTGTCCTTATCACATCTTGGTTGGTTTTACCTAGGTGAAGCAAGACAACCAGCTAAAAGGCCCCGTTAGCTTGTCTCTGTCTACATTCTCTACTCTTACCAGGATACGTGCAACATCCACATCACTATTCCATGAAGACTTTACTGAATGGGCTGTAAGTGTCACAAGTACATACTTTGAACAGGGTCGCTTTTTGAAGAATACATCCCAAATGTTTTTTTTTTTTTTTTTTTCCTTCCTGTTTTAATTCTTCTCAGCATCACAGGGAGGCAGAATCAGCTACTTACCACTTTAACTATACTGGATTAAACCAAAGGGTCTGTGCATCAGTGAAAGAAAACCTGTGCAGATGGGGAACAAAGTAACTTGGATATCCCTGAGCCAACTACTACTAAAGAACACCAATAGAGATGACGCCTATCCAACGGCTCCAAAATGGCCTAATCTAATGCAATCTTGTGTGAGTCATAAATGTGAGAGGAACATAGAAGAATCGGCCCTTCAGCTCTAGGCAGCTATTTTGAGATACTCCTGAAATTTTTCCCTATTGCTGCTTAGGGCGAACTGAAACCCTTGGTAACTGCCTGCATGCCATTAAAATAAGCCCCATTTTTATATGCTATCTCGGTCTATCACTTCATTCATAAGATATCTTTGGGGAAATTCCACATGGGAGCTAACATTTTTCTGGCACATTGATTGAGAAGAAGTGAAATCTTTGCTTTTAAGCAAGGTGGGTCAGGAATGATGTGAGTGGTGAGGGGCCGTGGCTGCTCTGACGTCCGGTCAGGTTCCCCCATCATAAAGGACAGGGAGTGCTCCCTAATTAAGCACTGGATCTGTTCTCTGGGAATAAGAACCAAGCCATTGTTCACCATGGCTCTTGACTCTGTTTTCTAGAATCCCTCCTTTTTCATTTTCTTTCTTGGCTACATTTCAGACAGAATGGTTGAATATGCCCTGCTTGAAAGTGACCAGCCATCATGAGCCCAGGTCTAAAGGTTTTCTGGTTTGCAGAACTTTCAATACTAAGATCAGGACAGTCTCAGGAAAACTAGGATGAATTGGTCACCCTACCTTATTGCCAGATGGACTACTTTCTTGCCTTGCTTCCTGCCTGTAAAAAGTTGGAGATCCAATGATCTGTTTATATCTTAAATAGTCACATCTTTTATTTTATTTTATTTTATTTTATTTTTTACAGTACTGGATTGAACCCAGGGGCATTCTACCTCCGAGCTACAACCCCTATCTTTTATTCTTTATTTTGAAACAGGTCTCACTAAAGATACAAGTCCTATCTTTTATTCTTTATTTTGAAACAGGGTCTCACTAAATTGTGGAGAGCCTCACAAAGTAGCTGAGGCTGGCCATGAACTCAGATCCTCTGGTCTCAGCCTCCCAAATACTGGGATTACAAGCGTGCACCACCACACCCAGCTGTCCCATCTCTTTTAAATCAGCCTAGGGTACTTTGGGAAAGATACTAAAAAAAAAAAAAAAAAAAAAAGCTTAATTGTTTTTAAACTTAATTGGGTTTTTTTGTTGTTGTTGTTCAATTCTAGACAACAATATGTGACAAAACTCATACCCACAACTTATTTAGAGACATCTAGTATACTTACAAACAGTTATTTTGCTTTAGCAGGCTTCTTTGGTTCCATTATGTCCAACTGGAGGAAATTATCTAATACTGTCTTTTTATGGGGGAGGGGAGGTACTGGGGAATAAACCCAGCAGCATTCTACCTCCAAGCTAACACTCCCAACCCTTTTCGTTTTTTATTTTTGAAGCAGTCTCACTATGTTGCTAAGGCTGGCCTTGAAACTGCAGTCCTCTTGACTCAACCTCCAAAGTGCTGGGATTACAGGTGTGTGCTAGCTTAATGTACCTCTTTAATCTTTCAGATTATCTTTTTTAAAAAAATTTTTTTTATTATTCGTACATTGTAAGCAGACATCTTTGTTAGGTACAAATTGATAACGACATATGTGCCCACATTTCTCATTTGACCCCTTCCTCCAATTCCCACCCCACTCCCTCGCCCTCCCTCCCTCTCAAGTTCAATTTAGTGAGTAATCTTGATGTACATTAGGGTGTCCCCGCCCCCCTGTCAATCCCTTTCTGTTAAATCAACTTCTTTGTTTATCGAGGGTCTTTTAAAAGCTTGGTTTGGACTTTTCCTGGAGGTGCAAACTCAAACAACTTCACAATTTTCTTTTTTACCAGTCAGGGACAAGAAACAGTTTAATTTCTCAGCTCTGAAAACTTCCAACATTTCTAGCCTTTCTGAATATCCTCTGTGTGCTGCTTTCAAATTCATAAGCTCTTTTCTGAACTTATTTTTTCTTTTAGTGTTTAATTACAGAGTGGATAACAGCTGGCTGATACCATAAGCATTCTATGTGAAAATATTCTTCCCCCACTTCATTGGTTCACCAGGTGCATATTGTTCCCCTTCAGATTTTGGCAGGTGAAACTTTTATTAAATGTTTTAGCACCACCTAATATAGGTCCCCACTTTTCAAACCTCTGTTGTTATTTCTTTGCTCCATGCTCTCTAATTTCAAAGGCATACATTCTCGGCAAAGCCATACTTCCAGAACCAATCTCCAGATTAGAAAAGTTTTTACTGTGGTAATTGTGTGAAATAAGCAATTACAACATTTCAGAGCATAAAACAATAAGCATTTAATTTCATACTCTCACACATATAGATGACCTGTAGTTCATCTCGTATCAGCTAGGCTTAACTAAGCTGGGCTGGTCTACAGGATTAGAGTTACCTCATCTTTTCTAGGTTCATCTTGGCTTCAAACATCTTTTACTAGGTAAGAGAGTCACCAACCCTTGTCAACACTCTGCCAACTGGACTGAGCCATATTGTTAAAAAATGGCAACCAATTTCATCTCTTATTAGGTTAACAAAAAGCATTACTCATTTCACAGCATGCCTTATTTTTATTATTGCAAAAATTATTCTTTTATAAACTTCTTTTAAATGTCTATTAAGTAGTTTAGTATTATTTGAGATGGTAAATAGTTTAAGTCTTTGAGACCTGAAGAAAATCAGTGAGACTGGATCCAACACACGTTTATTAAATGCCGATTATGTATACAAGAGCTGTAATGAGTTTAAAAATTGTCACTATTTTCAGCAGCAATGATATGAATATATGACATTTATATTGGGCCGGGCATTGTTCTGTGTGCTTTACATGCAGTAATACAACCTCTATAGGAACTCTATAAAATAAGAACTGTATTGTCCCCATTTTATAGAAGAAATGATTGCACAGAAAGGTGAAATAGCTTTGCCAAAGTTTACACAGGTAGTAAGTGGCAGAACAATGGTTTGAACCAAGGCAGTTTGCTATCAAAACCATTAACCACTGCATTAAATTAGCTCCATGGTGTGGATAACCCAGTGAACAGATTAATAGTAACAGAAAAAATGCAGGCACAATGGGCTAAACTGGATGAAGGAGACAACGTCTTTGGTGTGAGGCTTGGAGATGACCATTATCAGAACTAGTCACTCAATGAATCCATGAGGTAAGCTGACTCAGGAAAGTTCTGAGGGTAGAGATGCACCTGGAAACAGAGCATAGGCTAACTGGGAAAGGCATGCTTATGAGGAATAAGGGAAATGTTTTTGGTTTAGTTTATTTATTTATTTGTTTGTTTGTTGGTTGGTAGGAGGATTGTTGTTTTTGTTGTTGTTTGCAGTGCTGAGGATTAAACCCAGCATCTTGCTCATGCTAAGCACATATTCTACCACTGAGCTACACTCCCAGCCTGATTTAAAACAACAACAACAACAACACCATTATCTGATGAATTTGATTCCTCCTGGCCCTATCATAAGATCTAATGTCTCCCACTGTGTTTTATTTTTTTAACTCATAACTGGACAGTCTCAGTAAGATCCAACTCTTTCAACTCAAACTTAGTCTTACTAGTACAGATAATGTTCCCTGGTGACACTACTGACACAGGTAAATCCGTAGCATCTGGTTGCCCTCCTCTAGAGGTAACTGAGGCTGAAAAGCTATTACTTTAACTGGCTGAGCTAACAAATACTTCTTCAGTCTCACCTAATCTCTGGAAGGGGTTTGGCATGATTCCTTTTCTCGCACCATTGTTAAATGAGAAGACACACATGAAAAGTATTATAGAAACTATATATCACCATGTAAATGTTAGTTGTGACTCTGTAGATTTCAGGCAGACGATAGCTTTAATTTCAGATATTATTCTGGTTGAAAATGAAGTTAAATTGGAATATCTCGGAAAGTGTTAGCCAGGCCTCTTCCTAGATAATACCAAGGGTCCCCTGAACCAGACAGATAATGGGTACCCAGGACAAATATATGGAGATCCACTGGCAGGGTCTCCTTAGAAACCACAAAATCATTGTCATTTAACAAACATTTATTGAGTGCCTATTTGGTACTAGGTGCTATTCTACTAGTGATTATTCAGCAATGAACATGATAGAAAAGACTCCTATCCAAAAGCAAGGACTTTCAAACCTACCTGCTTGGACTCAAATCTTGATTTTTGCTACTTATAAAGTGTGACCTTGAGCCGGGCGTGGTGGCGCACACTTGTAATCCCAGCACTCGGGAGGCTGAGACCGGAGGATCGAGGCCAGCCTCAGCTACCTAGTGAGGCACTCCGCAACTTAGCAAGACCCGGTTTCAAAATAAAAGAATAAAAAATAGGGCTGGGGGTATAGCTCGGAGGTAGAACACCCCTGAGTTCAATCCCCAGTACCGCAATAAATAAATAAATAAATAAATAAATAAATAAATAAAGTGTGACCTTGAGGAAATTTCTGTTCCTCCATTTCCTTATCTGAAATAAGTATATAAGGGTCATTATTAGCATTAAATGAGTTAATATTGCTAAAACACAAAGGACAATGCCAGGCTCCCAGTAATGCCATATAAATGTTTTTTAAATAAATGGGATGGGGTTTAGAAAATAGAGACAGACATTGACGGTCAACAGATGAACAGATAAAGAAAATGTGCTATGCTCACACAATGGAATTTTACTCAGCCATAAAGAAGAAAAAAATGATGACATTTGCAGTAAAATGGGTGGAACGAAGATTATGCTAAGTGAGATTAGCCAGTCTCGGGAAGTCAAGGGTCATATGCTTTCTCTCCTACGTGAAAGCCAGGGAGAAAATAGGAAACAAGAGACTTGAGTTAAATGAGGAGAGAAACGGTAGAAAAGTGGAAGGGGTTGGGGGGAGGGAAGGAAAAGGAGGACTGAAGAAGGAAACAATTCAAATACTATTATGCTCCTATATGAAGGCGTCACTGCCGACGTCACTGACATGTATGGAGAGGGAGGAGAGGGAAATGGGGTGAGATGAGGAAGGAAAATCACCCAGTATTAAAGCATCGCTCTGAATAATAAATGCATAAAATTCTTTTTTAATCCTTAAATACACACACACACACAAAAGCTAGACAAAAGAAAAGAAGCCATGATAAGGTAAAGCAGGACCGCAAGGAAGAGGGCAACAGCGTTTTCTTCAGATCCCATCCTCAGGGAGGGCAGCATTCAAGCAAAGACGCAGAGGACGAGAAGGAGCGGACCGCAAGAAGACTGAGTGAGTCTGTGAGAGATCCTGGAAGCGCAGTGAGCTGGTAGGCTCTAGGAACAGAGAGAAAGCGGCGCACACCTGTGCTCCGGCAAGCAGGTAAGAGTCGATGGGAGGAGGGAGGAGACGGTCCTCGGTGGCTGAGATGAAGGGCGTGGGCTCATTTAAAGGTTTCTGAGCAGTGAAGGAACTGAGTCCAGTGTGTGTTTGGGGGATGTCACTTGGCTGCTGGGTACAGAATAGACCATGGGAACGTAAGAGTGGAAATCAGAGGCCAGACGGGTATATGTGGCCACCGTCCAGGTGAGGGGTGAGGCTGGTTTGGACAGGGAAGTATGCACTGGTATTGTCCTCCCGAGCCGGACCCCCGCCCACGAGGGCCCGAAGAGACGACAATCACACAGGAATGGTGCAAGCTTCTTTATTCTTCTCTCTCTATATTCTCTTACTCCCTCCCTATTCTCTTACTCCCTCTCCCTCACAGGAGAGACTCCTTATTTTTTAGTCAGGTAGGGGAGAAGCCGTAAAGAGGAAAACCCTGTGAGCCTATTAGGGAGTAGATCACTCAGGCAACTTAAGTAACACTACAGCCCCCTATTGGGCACACACTGTCCACGCTCTTACGTGCTGGCGCATGCGCTCTGACGTGGCACAGCCCTAGGATGTTACCACCTGCAGCTGTTCTTGGCACTCTGCTAGGTGCCATCTTGAGGCGAGGTCTCTCCGGGCCCGCTGGGCTAAGACCCCAACACACTGGAAAGACAGAGAGACTACAACAGATTTGGCGGATGCAAGTAGAAAGGGCAGGGGGTGATGATGCACAGGAGGTAAAAAGTGATAGGATCAAAGGAAAGAGGCTGTTGAAGAACTGAGTCGACAGTGCTGCCAGATGGAAAGGTGACGTGAAATGGCCTGTGAGTGGGGAGAACACCGCACCCCAGGAACATCGGGCAAATGGCTTGAGACCGAAGCTCCAGTCCCAGCTCAGCCCCTTCCTGGCATTGCAAATGTGGGCATCAGCTCGATCCTCATTCTCACTTCCATCAGCAGGGAAATGGGAATGATATTATCTCCCCTGATTGCTTCTCGGGGAGTTTATAAGGAACAGATGAGATAATAAAAATTTAGAAAGGCTTTGAAACAGCCAGGTATGGTGATGCACGCCTATAATCCCAGTACTTGGGAGGCTGAGATAGGAGGATCGCAGGTTTGAAACCAGCCTCAGCAATTTAGTGAGGCCCTCTGCAACTTAGTGAGACCCTGTTTCAAAATAAAAATAAATAGGCCTGGGGGTGTAGCCCCTGGGTTGAGTTCCCAGCACCCCCCCCAACCCCTAAAAAAGGCTTTGAAATACACAACCACCATATAAATGTAATTTCCTTGTTACAATTGTCAGCCTAGTTGGGACCCAATATCTCTATCATTAAAGACTGGTGATGGAGAAAATTTGGCTAAAATACTCTACAACCTATTTTTAAAGACCTGGCAAACAAGGATGCTTCTTTTTAACACACCAGTAGACGAAAGTAGTTGAATGCCCTTCCAAATGCTATGTCTGTTGTCATTACTGTCTCCTTGTTACAGCTTACTGGCACCAGCAACATTCTTATCATGGACCTAATGACTGTATTCTTGATCTAATGCACTCTGACACCATTTAAAGCATTTTTGTGTTAGGTTTTTAACTGGAAGAAAATTCACAGTGTCTACATGTCACTTCCAAATTTAGTGAACCTGGTCAAAAAAAGAAAAAAGAACTCTGCGGCAGGGAAAAATCAATCCCCTCTAGCTTGCTTTCACGGAGTGAAAGTCCATAACTGACAGGAGGCAAAGGGCCTCTTACAGGTTAGTGAATTCGCATAGAAGTCAAATCCCTGAATTCCATTGTGTGCAGTATTGCTATCTTTGTCCAAAGCTATTTTTTTTTTCATGGCAGCACTATTACATAAAAAAAAAAAAAAAAAAAAAAATGAAGCCAGGCATGGTGGTACATGCCTTCCAGTACTTGGGAGACTGAGACAGGAGGACCACAATTTTGTTCAAGGCCAGCCTCAGCAACTTAGCAAGACCCTGAGCAACTTAGCAAGAAACCATTTCAAAATCAAAAATTGCAAAAGGGCTGTGGGTGTAGCTCGGGGATAGAACACCCCTGGGTTCAATTCCCAGTACCCTAAAAAAAGGAAATGATCTAAAAATACAAGAAGAGAAGCTTAGTTAATTAAATTATACTGTGCATCATTGTATGTGCTTTCAAAAATGACTACACAGATGGCATATATTAAAGATGGTTATATTTGTGACATACTATTAAGTGGAAAAGTCAGGTTATAGAGTTTGTGTAGTATGACACACACACACCCGTTTATGTTTTGAAAATGTGCATTTTTGCATGTGTTGCATATGCATATGCATTTTTTTAATTTTTGAAATGATTTCAAAAGTATAGGAAAGTTGCCAGTCTAGTACCAAGCACTTTTTGCCCGAGTCATTTGCGAGTAAGTCTCTGATATGGAAGGCTTCAAGTAAACCACTCTGGGAGCTTGCCTCAGTCCCTGAAGGTAGGGACTGGTATCTGGCTGGTATCTCTTCTGGGAGGGGAGGTGACTGTTGTGACAGCTGTGACTTGCTTGCATTTCCAAACTCTGATGGCTGAGTTTCTCATGGGGCAGAGAAGAACCCTGCAGAAGAAAACTGGGCTGGGTCCCTTTGAGAGGCAGTCCTCCCGGAAGGACACCTAGACAGGCCAGGTGACTACAGGACAGGGTGGGCCTCCAGGTGACCAAGACCAAGAGTGACCACCTGGAGGAGGCATTGCCTGCATCCAGGGAACTGGAGGTGAGAGCCAGTTCCAAAAGTGCCACTTGGAGCCCGTGATGGAGCAGCATCAGCATTTGTACCTGTTGCTTATCCAGCAGGAACCCTTGTGGCCCCAGCCTGCAACCCCAGAGGAGCCCAGTGCTGCCTGGGGAGTTGGGAGGGAATGAGGAAGGAAAGAACAGGGTGAGGAGGTGGAGCAGCCCGGCCACTCCCTCTCCCCCTTCCCACCCTAGACTTCTAACTGGGAGCCAAGTCCAGCTGGAACAGAAGAACTGGAGGCGTCTTTGCAAAGAACAGAACTTTCCTCAACGTGACCAGTGGACTTTATACCATTATGAGAATGACTGGAAAAAATATAGGATCCACCCAGGATTATATTCAGGAGCAGGGAAGAAGGAATCAAGGGAACCAACGCATTTGAAGAAGCAGAGGATAGAAAATAACAAGGGTACTTTTGGCTTGTACTTTCTTGAGCTTGTCTGATAAACTAGATACAGCTACTATAACATAAAAAATATTATACAGTTGGAACAGAAAGCCTACCTATAAATGTGAGAATAAATTCTGCTCATTGTTAATGGACCACATTTTTTTGTTGTTGTTAACACTGTAATCTACTAAGAATTTACAAATCCTCAAAAATTAGTTTTGTGTTACTTGAGAGGCTGAAGTAGGAGGATCACAAGTTCAAGACCAGCCTGGGCAACTTAACAAGACCCCGACTCAAAATTTAAAAAAATAATAAATATAAAAAGGGCTGGGGATGTAGCTCAGTGATAGAGTGCTTGCCTAGCATGTAGGAAACTCTGAGTTCAATCCTCAGTACCACTGGGGAAAAAAATAGCTCTGTAGCCCTTTGTGATATTTTCCTTTAATTATCATGTTCCTGTATTCTAAAACATCTCATTAGCAAAATAACATTAATAAGTTGTATTTCTTAAAATACTTAAGAAAGGACATTTTAAGTGTTACCCATGTGGTAATTCTCTAAGATACTTCCAAAGAAAAAAATAGCTTATACAGAAACCCTGACATTACCTAGTTATCTCAGGAGACACTGAGCTGTGCTTGGAAAAATGACATTACATTCTGTTTCTATAACCTCCCATTTTATATTTATATAACAGCCATCAACATCAAACTGGCCCAGGGCACTTATTTAAATATGACCTGACCTGAATTATTAAACTCTCCAATGCCAAATACCAGTTTCTTACCTTCTAATTTTTAAAGATAATGTTTCTTTTCTAGATTTACACAAAATTTTACACCAGTTTCCCAGCTGCTGTTCTATCCTTTTATTTTATTCCCCTGGTTGTCCTAGAAACAGTATCAGAATTATTCATTTTCAGAAAGTAATTTTTTTTTTTTATTGCTTACATGGCAAGTTCCTCCCATTCTTTTGGAAAATAAATAAATTGAACGTTCTTTGAAAGTAAAATACTTTGAAGAATGGGGAGGGAAAACATTACAAGAAAACTTAAAAATCAGAAGTTCAAAAAGAAAACCAGAGGATCACAAGAGTCAGTTAAACTCTATGCCAACGTGGGTTTCTGACATTCTCCTCTATTAGCTTGGTGCTTGGCAGAGCTAGTTCGCTCTCTGTGCCCAACATTTAGATGGCTACGGTGGGCAAAAAGCCAGATTAATGAGCACATATGCCATCTAGGAGGCCCACTGGATACATAAGAGAGGTAGTGGCTAGACAAGAGAGATGACTTCTGAGGTGTGAATGACATCTCTCCCCTGAAGTGTTCAGATGAACGTGGGGACAGACATCTTCCATGAAGAGACCAGGAGGAAGGAGTAGTTCTGAGTTTACTCAGTGCTGTACAACACTCTCTCTCTCTCTCTCTCTCTCTCTCTCCCTCTCTCTCAAAACAATAATCCCAGTTCCCCCTTCATGCACCCATCCAAGAATGAGGAGAGCAGTGTACCATCAGTTGGATAACTAACCTCATGCCACCAAAACTAGAATATCTCCAGGTCCAAAGTCAACTAGCAGGTCCTAATTTCCTCAACTTCTTCACTAATATATCCCGCAACTATAAGTTTTGACAAGAAGACATTTTTATAAGGCCTGAAATGGTAACAGTGACAGTAGTTACTATTTTAGCATATTGAAAACAATTTATCTCTATTGATTTTGAATGAGGACTTGCTTCCCTCACTCCCAAATCTCCAAGTGTGGTCCTATATTCCTTTAAAGGCAGAAAGCGTGTTTTTTAAAATCTTTTTCTTTAACTTGGAGTGTTATATATCATAGATATCCAGTGGTGATATCAGCAAGAACTCCTGAGGCTTTCTTTGTGTGTGTGTGTGTGTGTGTGTGTGTGTGTGTGTGTGTGTGTGTTACTAGGGATTGAACTCAGGGGCATCCTACCTCCGAGCTATACCCCCAGACCTATTTTTTATTCTTTATTTTGAAACCAGGTCTCACTAAGTTGCCGAGTGCCTCACTAGGTAGTTGAGGCTGGCCGCGAACCCGGATCCTCTGGTCTCAGCCTCCCAAATGCTGGGATTACAAGCGTGCGCCACCACGCCTGGCTTCCTGAGGCTTTCTGCAAGAAATTTTTCAGGATTTCAGATTTCTGAGATTGAAGCATGTGAAATGTTTTGTGGAAACAAGGTAATAAACAATGTATTTGGACAGATATCTCTGGAGGGGGGGAAAAAGAGGAAATTGCTGTTTGGCTTTTATAGTCCAATTACCAAGCAGGTTGAAGGGGTGCGGGGAGCATATACTCCCAGAAAAACACCATGATTTATCATCCCCCAAGCTGGACCCTCAACCGTGAGGCCCCAATGGAGACGATAACTGAACGTTGCTGGTTCAAACTTCTCTTTATTATACCTCTCTCTCTCTCTCTCTGGGATCAAGGACACTACCCAAGCAGTAACAGTTACAGTACAGAAACCATCTCTCCAAATAGTGCCTTTCCAACAGTCCACCAGCAACCCACCAACCACCAGCAACCAACCACCCAGCAACCGCCCACCTTCTCCTCTCAAAATCTCTTTCTCCCGCAGGAGGTGGAGGCTCTTAAAGCCGTGCATGGCCTGAGCCACGAGGTGCCTCATACAGCCCTCACCTGGGCCCGCCACGAGCCGGGCGGGCTGGTGCATGCGCTCTGGCGTGGCGCAGCCCTAGGATGTTACCACCTGCAGCCACTTCTGGCATTCTGCCAGGCGCCATCTAGAGGCGGAGTCTTTCCCGCCGGGCTAAGACCCCAACAATGATTGAAATAAAGTTGACCAGGTTAGGTTGGGGGTGAATAGCGACTGTGGCATTTTCAGTCACCCAGGCAAGAGATCCTGAGGCAGAAGATGGTGGGGGGGGGGTGCTAAGGAGAAGGCGGGGAGGTGCGTGGGAGGTGCAACCAGCTATGATAAATCACCTGCCTATGGTCTTTTCTATGGAGCTACTGAAGAGATCCTCATGGTGACAGTTTATGTGTCAACTTGATTGGGCCACAGGATGCCCAGATATTTAGTCAAACACTATTCTGTGTGTTTCTGTGAGTGTGCATCTAGATGACACTAACATTTGAATCAGTAGACTGAGTAAAACACATTGTCCTTCCTAATGTGGGTGAGCCTCACCCAATCAGATGAAGGCCTGAATATAACAAAAAGGCTGAAGAAGAAGAAATTCCTCCTGCCCGGTTGGCTTTTAACTGGGACATCAGTTTGTTTATTTTGGACTTGAACTGAAACGTCAGCTCTTCTTCCGTCTCAAGACTGCTGGCCTTCAGACTGGAACTCACATCCTTAGCTCATCTGGTTCTCAGACCTTTAGACCCAGATTGGACTCAGGCCACCGGCTCTCCAATATATAATTGGTCTTTGTTCCAGTTTCCTGAGAGGTAGCTCCTAAAATCCTTGGAATCTGCAGAGTGACAAGGAGCATCTTTTGTCTGCTAATGAGATGGATGGTTTCTGGGGAGGCGTTAGATAATGTCAGGATGGGGCTCCTCACCAGGGGAAGGAGCGACCATGTGATTAGGGGGCTGGAACTTTCAGTCTCACTCGACCTCTGGGGCTGAAATTCACTTTGATCACCTATAGAATGACAGTCAGTCATGCCTATGTAATAAGCATCCATAAAAACCCAAAGACTGGGTTTGAGGGGCTGCCAGGTTGGCGAACAATGACACACCCATGGGAGAATCCAGACTAACACATGCATATTCGAGTCTATTCAGATACAAGAACATCTACCCATTCCTGAATGAGGAAAAGAAAGTTGACCAAGCACTGTGTGGCCCAAGTAGTACAGAAACACATTTAATCTATTTTGTTCACATCAGAAAGAATAAAAATAACCTTTTCTATCCAAGTAGCAACATGATAGAGAAGCATACTATTTTCCATTTTGTAACTGTAGATTAGGCATTCATTTTGCAACTGTGTGCATGGGTCTGTATGATCCACCCCCAAATCTTCCTGGGTGTCAGCCACTTTAGATCATATAACATTTGGTTGGCCAGAAACTTCCAGAATGTCATTCAGAGAACCTTTACTTGACCAAAATCTTCCAGAATCTTAAACTTCGTTTCAAAATTCCCACCTGTATAGGAATAAGCCAATCACTGCAGAGTTGAACTTTAAACTTTGTTTCTTTGCCAAACTTTGATTCAGAATTCCTGTCTGTCTTAGAAAACAGCCAATCATGCAGTTGTGAACCTAAGCCCCCACTAATCAGGGCAAGGGGCAGGATCACATCAGGGATAAGAACTAAGTGGACTGCTGGCTCGGTTTGCTTGCTTACCAGGCTTTTCGTTGGCTGCACACCCTTCTGCAGAAGTAAATTACCTTGCCAAGTTACTTTTGATTTCATTAGTTTTTATTTGTGGCTTCCCTAGAATCCATTTCTAACAACCTTCAAAAGCTTGTCTGGGGATCTAAATAGAAAGTCAGGAGTGGGACTCAGAGAACCGGTAGCCATGGTCATCAGTCATAAAGAGCAGGTCTGTGATATGTGGGAGAGGTGTGCTGGAGATTGAAAATGTGGCTAGAAAGAGAGGAACACAGGATTTGGGACTATGATTTAAAGTGCTCCTCCTCAGCTGGGCATAATTGTGCATGCCTATAATCCCAGTATGTGGGAGGCTGAGTCAAGAAGGTCACAGGTTCAAGGACAGCCTCAGTAATTTAGCAAGCCCCTCAGCAACTAAGCAAGAAAATAAAAAAAAATAAAAAGGACTGAGAGTGTATCTTGGAGGTAGAAGATTCCTGAGTTCAGTCCCTAGTACCCCCCACCCCCCAAAACGATGTTCTTCCTCTCAGGCAAGGCATGGCCTACATGCAAAATCCTAACACCAACCCTGAGATTGGTGCTGAATTTTTATTTTCTTAAGGCAACTTAGAAAATTATGTAATCCCACTAATTTGAAATTAAAGGGGAGAGAAAGATAAGTCTGGAAAATAAGAAGAAAAAAAAATAGGAGTACAGGAAAACAGGATGAACCCATGGGTAGTATTTGTACACACAGTGCAAATCATAAAGTTTTGTGCACGAGCCAGAAATGCCCCAGATTTACCTGGTCACAAACCAGAGAGCAAGGTCAAGTTTGTGACACTTTGTGTTCCAAGGATAATGGCAAGGGAAACAAGTCCTCCTGGGATTGGTACAAGAGGGACAGTTCTTCCAAGCATGCTTAGAAAGAGCCCAATGGGGCACTGTGAGCACCAGCATTTCTAGGGAAGTTCTAATAAGCAGCTCATGTCATGTCCCTTAAAACATGTGGGCCAGACATACAGCTCTTCAAAGCACTTTCTTAATCCCCAGGGTAAATTTAAGAGTATCCGGAGGAGAGGTTCGTAATGTGGCATTTGGGGAATGTGAGCTGAAGTTTTGGGTTGCCACAATATTTGGGGCAGTTAGCAGGCAAAGTCCAGGAATGCTGGAGGTCCTGCAAAGGATACACAACACACAGGGTTAAAACTGCCCCATAGCCTAAGAAGAATTGCCCCATATCCCTTGTGTCTTTTGAAATATAATGCTGGATGTTTGTGTAGATAACAATCTCGTTTATAAAACATTGTCATACTCCGTTGGTGGAGAAAGTAAAATGGTGAAACTTCCATAGTGGAGAGGGTTGGCAATATTTTAAACTAGAAAATGCTTGATCCCAGAGATTCCACTTCTAGGAATCCACTCATAAGTTAAGCCTCCGCCAACACGAGGACTTATGTGCCCAAGGTTATTTCTTGCAGCATCCATTGTAACGAAAAAGATTTGACACAATATAAATGTCCAGACATGGCAAACTGGCTGAGTAAACTCGAGTGCATCTGCACATTGCCGTGTGAGCGAGCCATGAAAAGAAGAATTAGAAGAATGGTCTGAAGTGGCTTCAAGATGCGTGTGACATAGTGTGCTGCCTTTTAAATTAAGAGAGACGAAGGTCATTACTCGTCAGAGGTTGAGGGGAAAAAAAATGGAATTAAGAGAATGGACAGAATTGGGGAAGACTTCTCCAGGAATAATTTTAATTAGTTTCATCTCTTAAATCCTGGTATGTTTTACCTACTTAAAAAATTAAAACAATGCAAACAGACACAAATAAAGCTAATTATATACTGTAAGATAAAGACAATGACAAAAAGAAAAGAATTATTTCTACTAACTTTTGAATACGGTTCTCTGATAATCCATTGATAGGGAGATATAGCCTCGAGGCAAAATTAATTGTAAAGAACTCTCGATCTTGATTCAGAAGGGTTATTGTTTGTAGTACTATTGGCATTGTTTTTTTAGTTTTTGTTTGCTTGTTTTCTTGCGGTACTGAGGATTGAACCCAGGGACATTCTACCCCCAAGCTACATCTCCAGCCCTACTTTTTATCCTTTATTTTGAAACAGGGCCTTGCTAAATTGCAGAGGGCCTCACTAAGTAGCTGAGGCTGGCCGCGAACCTGCGATCCTCCTGTCTCAGCCTCCCAAGTACTGGGATTACAAACGTGCACTACCACACCCGGCATAGCATTGTACTTTTAAAGTATTTTTATTTGTTAAGGGAGAAGGCAAACAAGTGATTACATTAGTGTTCTCATGCTAAAACTTTTGACATAAGAAAAGAGAAGCCAGGCGTGGTGGTACATGCCTGTTATCCCACTTGGAAGGTTGGGGAAGGAGGATGGCAGGTTTGAGGCTAGCCACAGCAATTTAAGGAGACTCTATTTCAAAAAAGTAATAAAATAAAATAGGACTGGGGGTGTGACTTGGAGGTAGACTGCCCCTGGGTTCAATCCCTCATACAGAGGAAGGAAGGAAGAATGGAAGGAACGAAGGAACGAAGGAAGGAAAATTAAATTAGGGGAAAAGTCCCTGTAATAGTTCATTTGAACTGCAAACAGCATATGAACTCAATTAGAAAAATACACACACAGCTTTAGCTGTACGGATTTAGGGATCTTTGAATAAGAGGCTGATTCCAATTATAAAGAGAGAAAATCAAATTTGCATTCAAAGACTAATGGCAGATATGTCAAGAAGTTATAGGAATCTGAATGTGGGGCATTCTACAAGACAACCCTTTGTGTGTGTGTGTGTATGTGTGTGTGTGTGTGTGTGTGTGTGTGTGTGTGTGTGTGTGTGTGTTACTGAGGATGAAACTCAGGGATTCCTCCAAGCTCCATCTCCAGTCCTATTTTATTTTTTATTTGGAAACAGAGTCTCACTAAGTTGCTGACAACCTCACTAAGTTGCTGAGGTTGGCTTCGAACCTGCAATCCTCCTGTCTCAGCCTCCCAAGTACTGAGATTATAGGCGTGTGCCACCATGCCTGGCTAAACAACCATTTTTTACTCTTCCAAAAAATATTAATGCTTTGATGATAAAAAGGTAGAGGAATTATTCTATATTAAAAGAAACTTGTAAAACACAATAAACAAATACAATAGATGAATACTGATTGGATCTTGATTTTTAAAAATCATAGCTATAAAAATAATTCTTGAGTCTACTAGAAAAAATTATATATGGACTAGATTTTAGACGATATTATGAAATTATTGTTCATTTTATTGGATATGATAGTGACACTGTGAATATGCTTTAGAAGTTGCATATTAAATTATCACAATATCTGTAACCCCTTTCAAATGATTCTGGAAAAAAAAATGTTGAATTTGGGTAGAAGATATACACCAGTATTCATTTAGCTATTCTTTCACCTCTTCTGTATGTTTGAAGTTTGTCATAATAAACAGTCATGAAACCAGGCATGGTGGCCCAAACCTATCATCCCAGTACTTGGGAGACTGAGACAGGAGGATCACAGGTTCGAGACCAGCCTTAGCAACTTAGCAAGACCCTGTTTCAAAATAAAAAGGGCTGGGTGCATAGCTCAGAGGTAGAAAGTAGAATGTCCCTGTGCTAAAAGTCAATCTCAAGTACCAAAACAAAGAACCTTGAAAAACATTTGTGACTTTCTGAATAAACTCTTACTCCATTTTGCATACAAGTCCCAAATATTTTTTTGGCTTAGCTTTTAATCAGTAAGTTTTCAGGCAATGCGCCTACCATATAGGTCAAGGGAAGCTCTTAGTTTTGTTTGAAATTTAAAGAAGGTTCATTTATCAGTCCATACACAACACAGCTCTCCCAGTGTGCTGCAGGTGAAGCATCTGACTTCTTCATTTTGTCTTCTGGCCGGCTCTGCTGAGCATTTAGCACTTCCTGTTGACACTCACAGGGCTTGGGGTGTAGCTCAGTGGTAGCACACAGGCCTAGCATGTGCCAAGCCCTGGGTTCTATCCCAGCACCCCCTCTCCCTGCAACTGAAATGCACAGCAGTCAGTACACTATAATTACAGGTTGAATATGCCTCATCTGAAATGTGTTTCAGATTTTAGATTTTGGTGATTTGGGAATACTTACATATACATAATTAGATATCTTGGGAATGGGATCCAAGTCTAAACGCGAAACTCCCTTATGTTATATACATACCTTAAACTCATAGCCTGAAGGTAATTTTTAGACACTATTTTAAATCATGCTGTGTATTTTGACTATGACCTGCCACATGAAGTTAGGTGTGGAATTTTTTTACTTGTAGCATCATGACAGCTCTCAAAAAGTTTCAGATTTGGGGACTAGGGATGTAGCTTAGTGGTAGAGCACTTGTCTAGCATGCATGAGGTCCTGGGTTTGGTTCCCGAAGTAGAAAACATAAAATGACATTTCAGATTTTTCAGATTAGGGATGCTCAGCCTGTATGTGTCTTCTCGATAATTCTTTATTCTTTATTCTTCGTGCCCCTTTTATGCCTTTTCTATGTTCAAGTTAGAATATTATTTTCCTGTTTTTAAAACTTGCATGTAGAAAAGTTATATTTCTCCTGAATTTCATTTTAGAATAGTAAAAGGAGTCATTATAAAAAGGTTGTGCAAAGGGCACCAAGAGTTGTCTGCATGTATTTTTCTGTCACTCTATAACCAATATGATATAAAATTACAATGCACCAAATAAAAACAAAAGAAATGTTCTTATAAAAAGGTGGTCTCATAGAGTGGGAAATTGTTTGGCCAAGGAATGGGCACAATGCTCATCCTTCAGGCCAGAACGCACAGCGCAGGCCTGATGTTTCTCAGCTAAGAAGCTTCTGACGGAGACTGAGTGGCCGCCACCTAAAGGGGCCCCATTGGGGAGCTGGCTGGCAGTGGCAGAAGGCCTGACCCCAAGGAGGACCCGCCCTCAGCGTCAGCTAACATCTCCACTCTCTCACCCTTGTGCTCAAAAATAGAAAAGCTACCAAGAGGCAGGTATTGAACACCCGGAACTTCTTAATTTGAGAGTTTATTTTTGGACATTGTGAGAAGAAATTTGCACCAGGGTGACTTCTTTTATAGCATTTTGAGAGGTGTATGTCTCTGCTAATAATTACAGGAATTACCTTTTCCTGAATCAAAACTGGGACGTGGCCTGACAGGGAATCATCTATGACTTAAGGAGGTGTTGCAAAAAAAATTATTATGATGGTACAAAAACAAGCCCTATCAAGTCAGACAGTTAATAAGTATTCTTTATTGAAAAGAAAATTTCACTACTGATTGTCCCAGGACATATAAGACATATGTTTGCTTTAAAACACGGAACAAGCTGGGCATGGTGGTACACACTTGTAATCCCAGTACTTAGGAGGCTGAGACAGGAGGATCACAGGTTCGAGGACAGCCTCAGCAAGTAGTGAGACTCATCAACCTACAGAGACCCTGTTTCAAAATAAAAATAAGAATAGGGCTGGGAGTGTAGTTTGGAGGTAGAATGCCCCTGGGTTCAATCCCCAGTACCACAGAATAATTAATTAATTAACAACACTGAACCAAAAATACATAAAGAAGTTACATCCATTCATTAATTCATTCACTCAGATAGTATTTATTAAATGCTTTATGTGTGCTGGACCTTGTCCTAGGTGCTGAAGATAAAACCTTGAGGGGCAGTATCTGTCCTCAAGGAGATCCGAGTTTAATGGGGAAATGAAGTGAGTTAGCCCTTGTGCCTGTGATGTGTGTGTCTAGGGTGTGGCTGGAAACAGGAAAGGAGATAAACACATTGAGGATCAAGAAGAGAGGAAGTCTTTATCAAAAAAGCTGCTTTTGTGGAGAGAGATTAAAACAAAACCCCAAGCTGGGCATGGTGGTGCATGTCTGTAATCCATTGTAGTACTCGGGAGGCTGAGGCAGGAGAATAGCAGGTTCGAGGCCGTCCTCAGCAACTTAGCAAGATCCTGTTTAAAAATAAAAACAAAAAGGGTTGGTTGTGTAGCTCAGAGGTAGAATGCCCCTGGCTTCAATCTCCAGTTTAAAAAAAAAAAAAGCCACATGAGGTAAGATCACTATGGTAATAGGAGGAAAGTGAAAGATCCTCGTGCCTTAGAGTATAGGACCAGAGCTGGAGAAGCAGAAAGACAGCACTGCACAGGTGAGTTCTACAGAAGATCTCTGTACTGTAGAAAAATAGTATCGAGCCAGACCTAGGGAACTCAGGGTCCTGAAAAGTGCGGAGGACACTGGTTTGGTCTTTTTTTTTTTTTTTTATTCTCTATCAGGATCTGAAGTCTCTTCCCATGGGACATCCCCACCCCTTCCTATGCACCTTGGCAATACCAGCTCCCACCGTGGAAGCCTAAGAGGGAAGGCCCTTCTCCACACCTCTATAGTTTGGATCTGGAATGTTAAAGGCTAGGTCCTCGGGGTGGTGTTCTTGGGAGGTGGTGGGAGCTTTGAGCGCTGAGCCTTAGGTATTTGCTTCAAGGCTATGAGGGGAGCACGCTTGCTCCATCACATGCTCCCACCATGATGTGCTGCCCCTCCACAGGCCCAAAAGAGTGGGCCAAGCACTCAGGGGCAGAAACCTCCAAAGCCATGAGCCCAAATAAACCTTTTCTCTTTATAGAAACTAATTTATAAATGTATTGGTTAATTTATAATTTGTATTTTTTTTTATTGGTGCATTGTAATCATACATCTTTGTTAGGTACAAGCTGGTAAAGGCATACATGTACACATTTCTCATTTAACCCTTCCCCAATTCCTGCTACAATTTGTATTTATTAATTAAATTATAATTTTATAAATTAATTATCTCAGGTTGTAATGGTTTGGATTTGGGATGTCCCCCAGCCCTCACAAAAAAAAAAAAAGGTGGCAATGTTGGAAGCGGGGCTTCCATAAATCCATTGCAATAAATCCATTCCATAAATCCATTTATGCAATGGATTTATCTGGGTGGCCGCCCAGGCTGCTAGGGTGTGGCTGGAGAATGTGGGTCCCTGGGGCTAGGGCCTTGGAGATTATATATGGTTCCTTCTTCCCTTCTTTGCTATCTTTCTTCTGGCCTCCATGATGTGAGGACCAAATCTTTGCATTCTCCCTTTCCCCATCATGCTCTGAGATCCAAGGTCTCTGGACTCACATGGACTGAACCCTGAAACTGTGAGCTAATAAACCTTCCTACCTCTAAGTTACATGGTCAAGTCTTTTAGATTACAGCTGGGAGAATGCTGACAAATACACAGGTATTTTATCATAGTGACCAAAAGCTGACTAACACACCACTGATGGCAGGGAGGGTATGGATCCCTAACCCACGCACAGCCACCAGATGCCCCGGCCCCCAACTCTGATTCTCCACTGAGTATACAAAGCACAGGAGTAGCTGAAATCCATTTTCAGTGGCCACGTTCAGTAGTGACAATGGCTGTCATGTCTGTGACAGTGTCTAAACGAGCCTGTTTCTATGGCATAACCTTGAAGCCTCCTGACGTCCCTTCAGTCCTACCTGCTTTCTGACCTTGCTCTTCAGCTGTCCCATCAGCGTGAGCATATTTCAATATTCTTGTCAAGGGTGTATGGAGATAAGTGATTTTTCAGACAGGAGGAGAATGGGTGAAGGTAAGCCAAGTAATTAATGAACAGAAAGTCCTTCCCAGCCTTCAAAATGGACAAGATTGATGGGCTATTGTGGGGGAAAAAAGACATGAAGAAGATGGTGATGAGTAGAATCAATGCAAGGCAATTTAAGAGACAAAACAGGTATGGAGGACCAATGAGAAATCTACAGAGAACATCAACAGAGAAAAAAATGTGTAGGGGGTTGGGGATTACACTAACAAAAGGAAAGAAAGCTGGAAGGATAGAAATAGCAAAAGGAAACAGTGTCGGTTAGCTTTTCATGACTGGGGCAAAATACCTGAGAAGATCACCTTAGAGGAGGAAAGATTTATGTTGGCTCTCAGTTTCAGAGGTGTCAGTCCATGCATACTTGGCTCCATGGATTCTGGTGTGTGGTAAGGCACATCATGGCGGAGAGGGTGGGATGGAGCAAAACTGTTTCCCTCATGGAGGCAAGTAAGCAGGAAAAGCAGGAGGCAGGGAAAAGGAGGGGGCCAGGGACAAGACAAATCCTCAAGGAAGTGCCTCCAGTGACCTACTTCTTCCACTTCCTACAGTTTCCACCACCTCCCAGTCATGCCACCACATTATGAACCCCTCAATGGATGAATCCCTTGAAAGAGGTCAGAGCCCCCATGATCCTGCCACTTCCCCCAAACCCCGCCTCTGAGCATCGCTGCATCGGAGACAAAGTCTTCAACGTGTTAGCCTTTGGGAGCCATTTCAGATCCCAAATACAAGAAACTTTCCTAGGAAAATGTGAAGACATATCAACTGATGCAAAAAAGGTGATAACAAAGCTCAGTCTAGGGAAAATCTGGACCTGACCATCAAAAGGAGACGGGAGAGTTTTTCTTACATATGGTCACAGGAAAGAAATAGGAAATATTAAAACCACCTCAGACTTTTTTTTATAGGTGTGCATTTCAAACTGGTATTTCCACTATAAATGTAATACTAGGAAAGGGAGAAATTAGCCATTATCTGATTAAGGCTGATATAACCCTATTTGCTATGCGTGTTCCTTTTCGCATTGCATAGGATTCGATTTTAGCATAGTAATGATTTTTTTATCCTGATTTTCTACTTACTGACATTGTGTAAACAAGTTTCTCTGCTGATTGAAAGTCTCAATTAATTTAAATTGTAATAGCTGTGTAATTCCACAAGGGAGATAACATTGAGTTCCTTGGTTTTTAGACTGTGTGTGTGTGTGTGTGTGTGTGTGTGTGTGTGTGTGTGTGTGTGTGTGTGTGTGAGTGTGACTATACCAAGTGCCTACTGTGAACCTAGAACTCAGTAGGTGTTTTCTTGAATCCTCAAGCAATCCTGTAAGTCAAATATATGATCGCTATTACAAGTTCACAGAAATGCAAGGGTCTGCAACAAGAAGATTCATAGGATCAGGATCTGTATTCAACTTTGCCTGATTCTAAGTCAATGTCCTTTCCACCATGCAGTAGCACCCCCTGGTTAGTCATTGCCAACTCTTTGTGGCCTTGAATAATATTGGAATTAATATCTTCACATTGATTGTTTTTCCCTTAGTTTAGATTGATTCCTAGAAAAATTGCTACATCACAAGAACAACTTTGCATCTCAATACATATTACCAAATGAGTTTCTAGGAGGTTGAATGCCATTTATAGTGTTGCTAATAATGAGTGAGATTATTCAACACACATTTACAAGGATTGAGCATGATCATTTTCTTCCTAATAGTAAAATTGTCTTAATTATCTGACAGAGATTTTATATATAATTAAGTAAGGAGAAATGACTTAATACAAGATACTAGAGTTTTTAGTTTAAAAATGATTTTGGTGATATAACATGTCAAGAGGCCTAATCAATCATCATTCTCTCTTCCTTGTTGCCCTCAGAAAGCCAATGTGCTTCAAGAATTCTCACTGCTTGCTCTACAAGACCTATAGAGGCTGGTCCCATCTCCTCCTCATGGGGTAAGTCTTACTTAGTGCAAACCAGTCCTGATAATACCATTCCCTTGCTAATGATGGATTTAAGAAATGACATATGAACCTATTCTGACCAATGTGCAGGGAGTGATTCCTGGGAATTACTTCTTTGCTTTTATGCAAGGTTGAAAGAGTCCCCACTTCTGCTTCTGGACATTGGCTGATAGGGAGATGCCTGGAATTACTGCAGCCATTTGAATCCATGAAGGGAGCTAAGTGACAGATACATTGATGTTGGCAGGTCAGAGAGATAGAAAGAACGTGAGTCCTTAATGCCACCATGGAGCCTCTTAACTGACCATCATCAGAATTCCCCTCCTTCCAGACTTCCTGATTTATTTATCATTAAAGCTCTTACTGTTTAAGTCCATTAAGTTTCAGTTTTCTAGTGCTTTGCTGTTCTTTGTAGCAGGCAGTGTCCCAGCTGATACAAGCAATCATGAGTCAGAGGTCTTTGCTTTACAGGTTACAGTATCTCAAGTGTCAGTGTTGGTTCTGCCATGAAGAATGTCGTGGATACTGACAGAGTAGTTCAGGAAGCCCAATAGGGCAGTACAGGAAGAGAATATGCAAGGAGTTTATCCCACTTGGGGACATGTAGCTTCCAAAGGTAGGGTGAAAATCTTCATACCTAGTGAACCTGAGTCAAAAAAGAAAAAAAAAAGACCTGAATAAGACTAGATGTAACTTCCTTCTTTAAGCCATCTGGCTCCTTGATCTTCATTCAAGGTGTGACTTCTGTGATTCCTAAAAAAGGAGTATGTAAATATGACAATCAGTTACACAGTGAACAGAAAAAGACTATAAAGTCAGGTGGTTCAAGGGCTCAGGTCAGCTCTGCGGCTGACTGTCAATTTAGGAAATGCACTTGATCTCTTGGGACTTTAGTTTCATCAATTGTAAATTGAGGAGACTGAATTAAGTGTTCGGATTCATTTTAGCTCCAAAATTAAGAGATTAGTTCTATCAGGTTTTAGAGGGGCAAAGTACATGATCATGATGCATTTATATAATACTTTTATTCTTGTTATACTGGACATAATACTTAAAAAAAGTGAGATGTAATGGGAAAGAGTAGATGCTCTGGGATCATCCAAACCTGGGTTTGAATACCATTTATTAGAGGTGTGATGTTGGGTGAATCACTAAGCCTCTCTACACTGGTTTTCTCTCCTGTTATACAAGGATGATGATAATAATAACCCCCTTTAAGGGACTGCCATAAGGGTTAAATAAACTAATGCATGCAAAAAAATCATAGCTCAATGCACTGTTAATTATTATTGTTAATAGTGACAATAAGAGCCAGAATTTATATGGCACATTACAGTTCATGGAGTCAGGATTAGCACTCAGGTTTCTGAATTCTGAATTTTGTTCTTTCTGATACAGTCTGTGGCCTTCCAATATAAAGTAGAGTATTAGACTCCTAAAATAGAAAATGAGAAGGAAATCTATACAAAGACAGCAGTGTTGTAGCAAACATGCAAAATACTCTAATAATAGATTTACTATCATAACACTATACCCATTCCATAAAACTGCTTAGACTTGCCACTCAGCTATCTCATTTGATCCCCAACTCTGTAGAAAAAGTGGGTGTGTAATAGTTCCCTATTCTTCAATAAGACTGCCAAAATATAGTAATCTTTTTCCCTCCCCTTCTGTGAAATTGCAATATTGAGACTTGAGAGGTCTGGGGTTGGCCAGTTATTTTGTGAGCTCAGCTCACTTATCTCTAGGAAGAGGAGCAAAGCGGAAAATTTGTACCCAAAACATAGTTCTCTCATGAATTGAAAACCAATTTTCAAATGTGCACATCCTCAGGGTAGGAAAGAATAACAAAAAAAAAAATCTAAAACTAGAAAAATAAGTAATTAAAAATCTGGTGGCATCTTTAGTGAGAAAGGACAACAAAACAAGAAAGAAGGGTGCAAACAGACGATGAGGACTCTAGGGCCAGGAACAGAGAAGCCCTAGTCTCTGTGAAACTACCCTATCTCATCAAAGTATTCCAAATTCCTTTTTAAAAAGCAATGCATGCTATGTCCGGCTATCGGTAACTGTAGTCAGATCATCTCAATTGAGCTTGGGATTTTTGTTTGTTTTTATAGAACAATGACCAATACAGCATGTTAATGTGCTCAGGCTACAGTTTGGAAGAAAATGGTGGTGGTGGGGAGAGTAGTGAAAGATATCTTTGAGTGGCTTGCAGTTATCTGAAGGTCATTACAACCTTCAAGAAGGGTAAGAGTGAAAAGCTTAAGAGACAAAGACATGAGAATAAAGACCCCTGTCCGAGCTCAAGGGCACAGTCATCTCCTTTTTGCCTCTCCTCCGAATTCTCAAATCCACCAGCTGTAAAGGGCATGCACAAAGGAGCAGTTTGAAGATGGAAATCTGGGCAGCTAAGAGAAAGCAAGCTGAAGTTCTCCAATTGGAACTGCTACAATCTGGGGAAATCTGAAATCGGAGGCAATACAGTATGCTCTCAAAAAACACGAATGTTGCCGGGCATGGTGGCGCACGCTTGTAATCCCAGCATTCGGGAGGCTGAGACCAGAGGATCCGGGTTCGCAGCCAGCCTCAGCTACTTAGTGAGGCACTCTGCAACTTAGTGAGACTCAGTTTCAAAATAAAGAATAAAAAATAGGGCTGGGGGGTGTAGCTCGGAGGTAGAATGCCCCTGAGTTCAATCCCCAGTACCGCAAAAAAAAAAAAAAAAAACACGAATGTAAAAGAAAAACATCCCTAGATAGCCTAATGGATTGGATGGAGATGCCCAATGTCCAAAAATCTCAAAACCCTGGAGTAAGATTCAGAAATCTCAGAGACCCAGAGGGATACTAAATAGGGTGATGTTATGAATGTGATAGGAAGAAAGGCAGAGGGAATTGGGGTCATATGACATTAAGAGGAAATTTTGTTTTTTGGGATTTTGTTTGTTTGTGTGTTTTTAGCTGCAGGGATAGAACCCAGGGTATTCTATCTCTGAGCTACATTCCCAGCCCTTTCTATTTTTTATTTTGAAGCAGAGTCTTGCTAAATTGCTGAGGTTGCCTTGAACCTACAATTCTCCTATCTCAACCTCCCAAGTACTGGGATTACAGGCGTGTGCCAAGCTAGAAGTTTGCATTTAATAGTTTCAGACCACAGATCACCACTAGTAACTGAGACTGTGAAAAGAGAAGACGTTGATGATGGGGGCTACTGGTTATACATAATACATTGGCCAAAGTTTGAAAATACCAAAATCAGAAATGGGAGTAAGATGAAGATTTGGGCCAGAATGAAAGAAAATACTAATCCAGGATATAAGAACTGGGGTGCTGCCAGAATTAGCAGCCAAGCTTAAGGATCCCAATGTAAAGTAAGAGCTTCCCAAGTCAAGGAAATCTGAGGCTGTGTATGAAGAGTCAGGGGATTCTTGAGAATTCTTGAAAAACAAGGTCTTCATCCCAAGGATCAATCAATATTCCTTTCAGAAAGGCTTTTGTCAGATTTCAAGTTACCATTGAGCTTCTAACCAAGTACTCCTAACTATTACAGAAAAATGTGTTTATATGAGAAAAATGCATTCTAAGTTCCAACTGGGGATAACAAGTCAGAAACCATGCAGGATCACAACTGGAGCTTGGGATGGGACATGTATGGAAAGATTTGGGCCCAATTTCCTCATATTAAACTGGGGGGGAAAAAAACTGAGCATGGTACACTTGTAATCCCAGTGCTTGTGAGGCTGAGACAGGAGGATTGCAGATTCAAGGACAGCCTCAGCAACTTAGTGAGGCCCTCCACAACTTAGTGAGACCCTGTTTCAAAATAAAAAGTAAAATAGAGCTGGGGGTTGTGGCTCAGAGACAGAACACCCCTGGGTTCAATCCCTGGTACCAAAAAAAAAAAACTAGAAAAAAAAGGAGGTGGGGTGGGTGGAGGCAGGTCACACATCTGGGTTAGATGAGAAGCTACTGAAGCCAATTCGGGGAATGGATGTCTTCTTGAGACCCACAGAGAGAGTTGCCTCATAAGTGGGACTCGATACATGTTTATGGAATGAACTAATGCACATTAAAAGTGTAGATGGCAGGGTAGACAGACACATCGCATATCTGGGGAGGACACCCGTGTGCCCACAGGAGTCCCGATGAGAGAAGGCCTGGGCCGTCCTGGCCAGACAACTGACAATCACTGAGCACGCAGATAAAACACAGCCCACCTGGGGAAGGGTTACTAGATTGGTGAAGGTTCTGGAAACATACAAGTGCAGTAAAGAATGGAGGAAACTAGTGGCATTTAGCTTCAAAAACATAGAGAAGTCTCAGAAAGAAGCTTTCAAACTGCATTGATAATTTCGCAGGGATATCCAAGGAGCTGCCAAAAAATAGGGAGCAGAGAGGAAGTGGGTGCAACAACAGACCCTAACCCAGCTTCAAAAGGACATGTTTTGCTTTTATCTGCTCTACATCTTGAGCTGCCATAGATTCACATCAAAGAGTGGTAGGTGGTGGCAGGAGTTGGGGGAAGATCCTGCTAATAATGTTTGCAAATCGCTGTCAGTCACTGTATACGATAGGAGTCATCGAATATGTGCAAGGCTGCTGTTTGGAATAAAACTTAGGTTTGCTTTTTGTGGCTCTAGCAGTCAGAACTGGTAACACAAGGCCGACCTCAGCTCACACAGGGAAGCGACACCCTACGATCAGACCTGACTATAAGCAACTGCCTACGTCCCTGCCGACAGTGTAGTTGGCACGGCTGGGACACTGGAGCACACAAGCCTGGGTAGCACATTTCCAAGTTCTGCCCCAAGACAGATTCTGAAAGGGGACTGACAGGGCCTGAAGTCAGTAGCTCAGAATCCTACTGCTAAGTAGGTCTTGCTGCTGGCTACACTTTGACCTATGTTGGGTTGGTTCCAAAGCCCCAAGCTGTATCCCAGTTTCCGCATTGTCCCCACATATCCAAGCACTGTGAACTCCCCAGTGCTACAACCAGTTCTCAGAAGATGGAATCTTCATCATTGCTACCTTGTCCCTTTCACCATAACCTGTAGCCTTCCTAGTCTTCTCCATGATGTCTTCTGGATGACACACCATGCTTTCTTGTCCTCTCTCTCCCTAGCTCCCAGAACCAGCTCTCCTGAACATCCCCTCTCCTGCCCCAAGTCTGGCCCCCTGCCAGCGAGCTGCTGCTTGGTTCTTGTGATATTTCTTTTGCTTGTTCAGATTTCTTCCTGGTGCCCAGCACTGGGGACCAGCCTCACCCAGGAGAGTTTTTGTTATAACATCTTCAAAGTTATCAGGGAGCATGAACTGGAAAAAAAAGAATAGGAAGAAAGAGAAGAACACAGGAATTATGGGAGAAAATGAGTCAGGTTGCAGAGAGAGGCAGACACACCAAGAGTCAGGCTAAGATCCCCCTTCTGAGGTTTTCAGAGCCTCCTGGACCAGAGCCATTTCAGGGCTCACTTCCTAGTGGGTGGGCATCTAAGCACAGGTCTCCTTGTTTGAGTTGCACTGTTAATATCTTTGCCACCCAAACAGCTTCATTAAACCAAACTCTGATTGGGGGAATGCATTCATTTCCTGTTATTACTGTTATAAGTTACCAGAAACATAACGGCCTTGTCTTAGTCCATTTTCTGTAGCTAATAACACAATACCAGAGACTGCACAAATTATAATGAAATCAGGCTTATTTTGGCTCACAGTTCTGGTACAAGGTCGAGGGCCCATGTCTGGTGATGCCTTTCCTGCTGGCAGAGTTCCAAGGCAGTCAGGCGTCACATGACAAGAAACAGGGAACTGTGCCAATGTGCACGTGTGCTTTTGTCCTCTGATCTCTCTCTCCTTAGAAAGCCACCAGTATCCAATCATGAGGTACCCACCCTGATAACCCTACCTAATTCTAATCCCCTCCCCAAAGGCCCACCTCTAAACACCACAGCCTGATTAAGTTGCACCCTCTTAATGCCTCACAGAAGGAATTAGGCTCTAACAAGAGTCTCTGAGAGGAAAACCTACATTCAATCCATAGCAGACCTAAAACAATGCAAAGTTGTGAACTCACAGTTCTACAGGTTAGAATTCTGAAATCGACTGCATGGGGCTGAATCAAGATGCTAGAAGGGCTGCATTCCTTCTGGAAGCTGTAGGGAAGAATTCGTTTCCTGGCCTTTGCTAATTCTAGAGTGAGCCTGTATTTCTTGGCTCGTAGACCTTGGCCTCTGCTTACATCACCTCAACCCCTGCCTTCCTCTCTCCCTTGGAAGGACTCTTGAGGTTACACCATGCCCACCTGGATAATCCAGGATAATCTGCTCATCTCAAGGTTCTTAACCTAAGTCACTTCTGCAAAATCCCTTTTGCCATTGCAGGAAACTCATTCCTGTGAACTCCTATAAGAGGCCATAACTCTGCCTCCCACAGGGAACAAGGAGTAATCCCTTCATGACAGCAAAGTAAACGGAACCCTCGCAGAGACCCACAGCATCCTGCATCAGCGAGCAGATGGCTGCGTGCATTTTAAACGCTCTAAAATGGGAAACAGGCCACTCATAAGTATCTGATTAAGAAGAGCTCCTTCTCCATATTGTGAATGCTGGTTTCCAGATCTTACATAAACACGGGGTTCCTGAGAATATGGGCTTCATTAGACATGCAAGACAAGAGTCTCGCTCTGTTGGAACAAAGTGTTATTGTGGGACAGTAAAGAAGCAAGCAGCCTGTAAGAATGAAGAGGACCAGCCCTGTGTAAGGGAGAGATTGATATAGACCCACCTCTGATTGTGGTCCTTCCTCATTACAGAAATTTACTTAGCTACATTTCACTCAGAAGATCCCGTTGACAGCTCGGATGCACACCACTGCGTAATTACAGGGCTCTAAGAAATGACATGATGGGCAGAGAGGAGCATAAATGATAAGAAAATAATGCTGGTAACGGCTTTGACTGACAGCGCGGAGTGGCCCCATTATGGCTGTGCCTGATGAGGGAAGACGGCGCCCCAGTCTTTCTAGTCCTTTCTTTTCAAGCCCTTGTGCATTTTGTCTATCATGGAAAGACCCCACGGTGACTTCTTTAATGTTTAGCTGCAAAAGAGTTTTAGAGGCCTGGGGTTCATTGGAAACCAGGAGTTGGTTTGTTTAAGAAGCAGAGTTGCTTGCCAAAAAAAAAAAAGAAAGAAAAGAAAAGAAGAAAAAAAAAACAAAACAAAACCTTGTTGGATCACTTTCTAAAAAAAAAAAATAATAGAGAGAGGTCCTGTTATGAACTGAATGTTTGTGTTCTCCAAAAATGTATATGTTGCAACCCTACCTTCCAATGTGATGGTATGGGGGAGATGAGGACTTTGGGAATTAATGAGGAGCAGATGAGGCCTTTGTGAGTGAATTAGTGCCCTTGTAAGACCCACCAGACAACTCACCTTCCCTCTCTGCTCTCCTCCGTGTAAGGAGTTAAGAAGTCAGCAGTTTACAACCTGGAAAAGGGCCTTCACTAAAACCTGGCCATGCAGACAACCTGACCTCAGACTTCCATCCTCTAGAACTTCGAGAGAATAGATTTCTGTTGTTGATAAACCACCCAGTTAGTGGTATTCTGCTATAGCAGCCCAAACTGCAAAGGTCCCAAGCAGCCACACAGAGCATCTTCAGAAGGCAGCGATTGGTACCTAACTGCATCTGGGTCATCAGAAGCCCAGCCCCCACTCCTGGATGATACAAACCCCATGCAGATTCTGTTCTGCTGCAAGGATTCCAGGTAGGTTTGTAAGGAAAATTAAGTCAGAACAATTCAAACATGTTTACTCTTTTCAATTCGATATTGAGTAATGTTTCACACATGGCCTGAGGGCTACATCTGTCTCAAAGGATCTACATTTGACTAAATATAGATCACTTACAGATCAAGAATTTTTAGGCTGAGTTATGAGGTCAGAGTTTACTGAGCTTTCCATTTGTATATTTTTAGGTTACTAGGACCTCAATGCTAATATTAAATCAGTCAAAAATAGAGGAGTAACTTATGCCTTTAATGTTTTCTGGACCACTCATAGTCTGCAGAGGCCAAAAGCAACATCTGTCTTGGGAGGCAGATTGTGCCCAGTTCCCTTCTGTTTCCAGTTTCCTTGTGAGTTCTCTGTGGCCCTGGTGGCCCTCGCCAGAACCTTCTGTCTTCCCGCTGTGATTGGTTCACATTATGAATCGATGATAAAGCATGTTGTGTAATGAATGAGATTGGGAAGACAGGGCCGGGGGGAGTGAGAGAAAATCATATCTTACCTGTTGAAGTAACCTCAGGCCATTTGTAATAATATAAAGGACAGCTCATTCACCTGTCAGAGCCAAGAGCTGGGCTAATGTCATCGTAGCAAGTGGCTTCCACAGACCCGTGAAAAAAAAGCAGCCGAAAGCACACTCTCTACTCCAGGATGGATTTATTCTGACAAGGGAGCCATACTAAAGAGAAATGAATACATATAGTACAACCCTAAATAGGAGCAGAGTGGAGCGGAGAGTCTATAATGAGCGACTAGATAGAAATATCGATGCTTAGGAGCAGAGAGACTTAGAAAGCCTGGAAGAAGAGATACTTATGCTCTTTGATCTGATTCCAAATGTTGTGTCTTCAACAAAGAGCCAGAGGCAGAGCCCTTACAGGCCCAGAGGGAGAGTAATGAAAAGGCATCTAAAAAACTGAAGCAGAAATATCTTGAGGCCAGAAGTATCCTAAGTGCAATGCTGCAGTAACATTAAATAAAAATATAGAGGAGGGGAAGGGAATTGTTTTCTTACTTGCTACTGTAGACCAATAAATAAATAAACAAACAAATAAATAAAAATATATACATATATATAGATATATATCATGCCCCCTCCTGAGATTTCTAGATTTCTGAGTTCTAATTCCCAGAAGCTATGAATATGTGAGATTACATGACAAAGGGAAATTAAGATTGCCTGTGGATTTCAGAGTGCTTGTCAGGTGGTCTTGAGATGTGGACATGCACCTGGGTTATCTGGATGAGCCTGTGAAAATCATGAACACTCTTAAAAGTGCGAGAGGAAAGTGGCAGAGGAGGCCAGAGTGATGTGAGGCGGTGAGCAGCATTGACAGCCACGGAGATGGCGGGAGGGGCTGAGAGCTGAGGAACAAGGCGACCTCTGGACAGTAGACAAGGGAAGGAGCAGATTTTCCCCTAGAGCCTCAAGAAGGAGCACAGCCCAGCAGATGCCTCGGCTTTGGCCCGGTGAGGGTCGTTTTACGTTCTCATCTCCCCACCTGGAAGATAATAGGCTAGCTGTTTGGAGCCACTAAATTTATTATCCTTTGTCTTAGCAGCAATAGGACATTTATACACCTACCAAGGGGGTAGGGGAACGTTATGGATGTATGAATAGGTCTTGATGGGAATTAAATGTATGCATCATATTCCCCAAAGGAAAATCTAGAATCCTCAGGGAATGCTAAGCAGGTCATTAAAAGAACAGGAAGTGTTTTCAGATTCATCTATGTTAATGCCTCTGATTGTTAAACTAGGGGAAGGTCCACTCCAATGCCACTGAAGAATAAATCTTCTGACTTCCAATGAGGTACAGGAACCTCTGCTGGGGATTATACATCAGCAACAAAAAGACTTCCCTGGAAAAATAGCCTTGGCTCTGAAAAAAGATCTGAAAGGTCCTCTTATTTTTGTTTCAAAACTAGAATTTTTGTATATGAAAGTTATGGGGTAGCAAATACAATTGGTAAGAAATCAAATGTCATTCTGATGCAGTGAGAGAACTCCGACAAAAAAAAAAAATAGGATAGCCAAGCTATCTCTTCATCTTATGGGGTTAATAACCATACAGGAAATTAGAAGTTAAAAGGTGAACTTCTGTATCCACAGATACAGAAGTGAGATAACACACCAGGGAGGATGGAAAGTCAGCTAGGCTTTCAGGGATCTTGTGCTCAGCAGAAATGCCAGCTCTGAGAATAATAATACTAGAGAATTTGCTCATTATAATACTAAATTCTCTATACAGAGATGCTCCTGTCCACCATTTTTTGAATATGCAATGTATGAAGCATACTGCGAACTGAGCATGCTCAGAAAGGTACCCCTCCCCATATGCCATGATGAGTCCTGCATGAATATGTATGAGTTTCTACAATAAGGGCCTTGCTTTGTTTGCTGGGGAGATGCTGCTTTAGGAATTATCTCCACTCTGCTCAATATTTACTGCAAGTAAGAGACCTGTCTTCACTCTTATCCATTGGTTGTGCTTATCAGCTTTGCACTTGCTAAGAGGCGACACACTGTGCTTAGTTACCCTGCGAAGCTCCTGAATTAACCAGTTCCAGAGTTGTCTTACTTGGGTCTCTTTATTTATGAGGCTGTAAATCCCTTGGATTTTCTGCTGCTTGCCACTAAAAGTATCCCACCTGATCAACAGATGGTTGAGTCACATCCTTGAGACATAAAAGCTAATGAGAAAAAGATGCCTATTGCAAGATTTTAAAAATTAAGCCAAAGAAAAGAACAGATAATTCTCAAATGAAGAAAAACAAACACTGTAAACATTTGAAGAAGCATTCACTTCTACTAATAACTAAGCAAATGCCAATTAAAAATAACTGCACACAATCTTTTATGCCTCTAGATGTACAAAATTCTTTTTTATGATGATATCTAATGTTGCTGGTGACTTAAGGAAGTATGCACTTTCGATTAGAAAGGTAAATGGTCACAACCTTTCTGAAGAACTCAACCACTCATATCATAGAGAAAATCCCTGCTGGTTGGGTCAGAGATTAGAATATTCCTAGGAAATGCTCTTCTCCCCTGACAGCTATTTCAATTCACAGATTTGTTGAGGGGTGGGGAGTTATCCAGAACTGGGTCCTCATCAGAAGTTAGGATATGTCTGGTAAACTTAGATGGGGCCACATAAAGGTAAGTTCTAGGAGGAAATCCCCCATTGGGAAGAAGAGGCATACAGTTTCTTCAGACAATAGGGCCTCAAAATGGAGGCAGAGGGGTCCAAGCATATTGGCAAATGCGTAAGCACTTGGACCTGTGCAGATGAAGAAGTTGCATTTGAAACCAGAAATTCAAGTCAGGTGTGGTGACACACACTTGTAATCCCAGTACTTGGGAGGCTGAGACAGGAGGATCACAGGTTTGCGGCCAGCCTCAGCTACTTAGTGAGGCCCTCCGCAACTTAGTGAGACCCTGTTTCAAAATAAAGATTAAAAAATAGGACTGGGGGTATAGCTCAGAGGTAGAATGCCTCTGGGTTCAATCCCCAGTACCACGAAGGAAGGAAGGAAGGAAGGAAGGAAGGAAGGAAGGAAGGAAGGAAGGAAGGAAGGGCAAGCAGAGATCCATTAGCACAAATACCTTGTAGCCCAAGAATCTGAGTTATAGTTCCCCTATAAGGGTAAAATGAAGATGAGCGAAGGTGGGAACCTGCAGCCACAGCAGCAGTGAGGGTGCCCACATATCAGAGGAACCTTCAACCAATACGAGTCACCATTTGGGCACCCTATGAGATGCTAGAGAGGAAAAGAGAGCTATAAAAGGGGCTTAAGTAACTGCAGCTACCCAGATGAAAAGAGGAGCCCTCAAGCTAGTAAAAGACCTTGCTTGCGTTCATATGCTAAAAAGACATAGCAATGTTTACTATATCTCGAGATCTGAATCTATTCATACCATTTGACCCAGTAATTGTAATCCTCTTCTAGAAATTTATCCCACTGTCCAAGATTCACTGTAAGATCTTTGTACAAATATATCCATTATAGTTTTTCCATACTAGCAAAATATTAAACAAAAATATCCAATTTGAAAAGGCTAAGTAAGTTATGGTATCCTAATTAAAATTATGTTCTTAAATTATGTGGGAAAATGTTAAAAATTAGTTAACAAAAAAACTAATTGTATTAGCCTGTTTGGTGTTATTATAAGGAAATGCCCAAGGCAGGTTAACTTTCTAAAGAAAAGAGGTTTCTGTATCTCACAGATCTGGAGATTTCAGGGCATGGCATCAGCATCAGCTTAGCTCTAGTGAGGACCTCATGGCAAACAGAGAGAGCTCATGCAAGAAAGACAAGTCATACCTCAAAGCAGGAGGTCAGAGAGAGGCTGATGTGCCCCAGTCCCTTCCGAAGGGACACCTGCGATTGACCACTGAGCCCCACCTCTTAAAAGTTCCACAGCACCTTCAAATACCATCACCCAGGGGACTGAGGTCTCGACACATGAACCTTGGGGACAAACCACCTCCACACCGTAGCATTTATTATAGGAACTCAATGCATGCAATTATTAATTTTGTTTTTGCTTTTGCTTTAAATAGCATGGAAAGAAGACTGGAAGTTATACATCTCAATTTTTCACAGAATTAACTCAGGAGGCAGGACTTTCTTTCCATCCCTTTAAGAGAGAGTTTATTTTTCATGTTTTACAATTGTTTTTACCAAGAATGTGAATTCCTTCTTTGGCTAATAATAAGTTATAATAAAGTTATGAAAGGTCAATGCTAATGAATTTGAAAAGTCCCATTCAAAATCTGCTATCTCAAAGCTTATCATCTGAAGAAAAAGAAAAAAAATAGAGCACGTAGTGACGAGGGTCATGTGCAGATGAAACGCACAGTCACCATCATGGTCTCTTCTGTTAATCAATCTGAAGACAATACAAAAGATGATTGCATTCTGAAGCAGGTGATTTAAAAACTGTTATTTCCTTATAAGCACTTGGTACGTTTCTCTACAATTCAAAAGAGATGATTAGTTCCATACTGAATGTTTTCGTTTATTGTACATTTTTTCTCTGAATTGGGATACTCAGTGTTAATATAAAATTGAAATTGCATTTCTCTTCTAACCCTTCATTTGTCTTCATTCATGTAAATGGGGGGAGGGCTTAAGTATACTTTTTCTTCACTTAATAAATTTGAAAATAAGTTTAAGGAAAAAAATTTACTGAATAAAAATAAATAAACGAATGAATGAATAAACAAAATATTTAGAGAAGCATTTGCCCTGTGGTTTTTACATCCATGGCAATCCCACCTCACAATAAGAACAAGTGAAGTGTTTAGGTAAAACTTAAAAGCATATCGCAATAAAGAAGATCATAATTTTTTGCAGTGGGTCTTCTAATCCATCTGAGTCCTTGGCTCCATTGGGGTGTGCAGACCTGGCATTCTCTCTGGGGAGGAAGCTCAGACAGTATGGGGTTCAGTGCATCAGAAAGTGCCCTGTTCCCTCCACTCTACAGTGAGACCGCCTTCCACTGGGCCAAGCCAATGTTCCTCCAGAGAGCAATTGCAGCCTGCCATGCCTTGGAGCTCCAAATGCACCATTAAGCCTATTGTCTAGATGTTCAGACTCTAAAGCCTCCTCCAGTTCCTCCTCTTTCCTGAATATCAAGGCCCAATATGGATTTCTGATGGCTCCAAAGGAGCTAGGAACTATCCTTTGACAGTTCCTCTGCACTTCCACTCTGTTTCATTTCTCCCATGCCCGGCTCATTGGTTGGGGTAGAAATCACACAGAAGAAAGGGCTCTGGAGTCAGAAACATCTGGATTCCAACTGCAATATCTGCAGCTTATGGGCACTACAGTGTCAGGCAGGTACTACTGAACCCCCTTCTGTCTCACCTGCCTCATTAAGAAATGGAAATGACACCTGTTTTGTTAAGAGGATTAAAAGTAACGTATACAAATATGATAGGTGGCACATCTTAAAAAATTTGGAAAATGGTCACCACTATTGGTACTCTGTTTCAGCATGTACTCTCTCGGCTTTTCCCAGTTCTGCAGACTCTAGTTACATGTCCACTTGCCTGCCAGATACAAAACAAAAAACAAAAACCCAATCAACCAAACAACATCAAAAGCCATGCTAAGAACCACCACCCATTCCTGAATGTTATCTTAAGACTTGGAAAACAATGAGGCAGTTTCCCAGACAAACTCAGAGTATACACCTGCCTGCAATCCATTCCTGCCCTTTCTCAATTTGGATTTCTGCCTATCTTGTCATCCTCCAATGTCTACCTTGAGTGACATACACTCACTCAGTGGCATGATGGAGCTGCTGTGTACTGGCTAACCAGCGCTGGTAGTTAAATTCTCAGAAATTTGGGGAGCTAGGGTGTAGATCATGGTAGAGGGCTTGCCTAGGGTACTCAAGGCTCTGGGTTCAACCTCCAGCACCACAAAAATAAAACAAAAACAGTTTTTCAGAAGCTCTGTAGTTAACTGAAATCAGCCATGGCAGGAGCATTCACACCAAGGAAATTAGCAACCGTTATAAATAAACCAGAGCTTTCACCCCCCACCGCCAAGCTGGACGCACTGCTCTCTCTGAGTGTGATTTGTCTGTACCTCTCTCCCCTGCCCTGTGCTCCTCCTACCAGCCCATTGTCTACTGCTGAGACCTGGCCCAGGTGGGGTGTCACCTAGGTCTCTGGTCTCCAGGTCCTTGTTCCCTGGTGTAGCCAAGACAGGACTCCAGACCTGGCACCATCCAATAGAATAATACAAGCCCTGGACATCCCAAGGGGACTCATTGCTGTGTTTACTACCAAGTTCCTGTAGATCTGAGACAGCTCCTGTCAAAATAAAGCCAGCAGACCGTTTCACACATTAATTATCTCAGACTGCAAACCTGATGGGAAGATTTTCAGAGGCTTTCCTATTGAATAAACAAGTCCTGTCAATGTTCGATATAAGAGATTCTGGAGAGACATGTCTAAATGACAATCTCTTGGTTATTTTAATTGAGATGATGCCATGTGACAGAATGAATTCCATCCATGGCTTCCCGTTGGCTTCCATATGACCTTTCCCCCTGTTTCTTGACAGACTCATCTTGCTGAACATCTTGTGAAGAATATAAAAAAAAATCTCTTTTTTCTCTGTCATGATGAAATTTGAATCTCATGAATTTATTTTCTTTAAAATAACAGTCGTTGCATATTCTGATCGCCTCTTGCTTTAATTAAATTTATTCTCTGCCCTCTCCTTCTAAAGAGTTTCATGCATTTTCTCCTCCTTCCTGTCCTCCATCATCTTAGTTCATCAATGGAAATTATGCTTTTGACCTTGAGGTCGACCAGAAGGAGGGAAACACCAATGGCATCAGGCAATCTCTATAAGTTTAAAGTCTTAGTTTTTGTGTTTTTTGTTTGTTTATTTGTTGGTACTGGGGGTAGAAACCAGGGGCATTCTACCTCTTAGCTACACCCCCAGCCCTTTTTATAAAATTTGAAACAGGGTCTCATTAAGTTGCTGAGGGTCTCCCTAAGTTGCTGAGGCTGTCCTTGAACCTGTGATTCTCCTGTATCAGCCTCTCAAGTACTGGAAGTACAAGTGTGTGCCCCTGTGCCTGACTCAGAGTCTGGTTTTGGGGGAGAGGGTTGTCTGTTGTTTTGTTTTGTTTTAATTCTTGACACCATCTTTAATGCTTTTAAACTAGGGCAGGTAGCTTACTTAGGAAGGTCCTATAAGAGAGTCATAGGATTAAGATAATTTGGGAGAAACAGTCCTGTCCATCTACACATTAATTCAGCATACTTGCATTTATGTACCTTCTTATGAATTAAGTCCTCTGTTGGCCTCTATGGCCCTGGAGTCCCCTCCCCTCAAGGAGTGCAACTATCCACCTAATAGGGAGATAAGCTGGGTACCATGGTGTGCATCTGCAGTCCCAGTTACTTGGGAGACTGAGGCAGGAGGATCGCTTGAACCCAGGAGTTTGAGGCCAGCCCGGGCAACACAGTGACATCCAATATCTAAAAACTTAAAAATTAGCTGGATGTGGTAGAGCACGCTTATAATCCCAGTACTTGGGAGGCTGAGACAGGAGGATCGCAGGTTTGAAGCCAGCCTCAGCCATTTAGTGAGGCTCTCAGCAACTTGGCAAGACTCTGTTTCCAAATAAAAAATAAAATAGACCTAGGGATGCAGTCCAGAGGCAGAAGGTCCCTAGTTTCTATCCCCAGTACCACACACACACACACACACACACACACACACACACACACACACACACAACTTAAAAATAATAGGGGAGATAGGCAAGCAAATAAACACAATAGAACCTGATGTATACAGTAATGTGAATATGAACAAAGGACAGAGGTAGAAAGTAGTAGAGTGATAAGTCAGTTGGGCAGTGTATTTGTGCCTTGTTGCTTCTGTAACAAGTTACTACAAGCCTATTGGCTTAAAATAATATGCATTCATTTTCTTATAGTTTCAAGGGTGAAAAGCCTAAAATGAGTCGTATGGAGCTAAAATCAAAATGTCGGCAGGGCTGGTTCTTTTTGCGGTTTCCCAGTGAAGAATAAATTCCTTTGCCTTCTCCACCTTCTGGAGGCTGCCTGCGTGGCTTGCCTGTGGCCTCATCATCCCAGTTCTGTCATCCCATTGCGTGCTCTTCCTCTGACCTCCTACCTCGGTTTATAAGGAGCCTTGCAATTACATTGGGCCACTGAGATAATCCAAGATGATCTCGGCATCTCAAGATCCTTGACTTCATCACATCTTCCAAATAAAGTGACATATCTGCAGGTTCTAAAATTTCAGACACATCTCCATAAGGACCCAAGTAGGGAGAGACAATCTTTGACATTGATGATAAGCGATTTGGTGCCCAGTATAGGTCCCAATAAATACAGCTCTGCTGCATAGGGTACGCCAGGGTGATCGCTATGGAAAAAGAAATCTTTGTCTGCCTGTTATCATTGCTGTGTCTCAGCTCTGAACTTGCCCTTAACAGTCTTGTAATGCTCAGGCCAGAACTAAGCAATCTCTTTTTGAGAAGTGGGGTCTCACTGTGTTGCTCAGGCTGGTCTCAAATTCCTGGACTCCTGCCTCAGCCTCCTGAGTGCTGCTACTACAGCCTTGTACCACCCCAGCTGGCTTGCAATCTCTATTTTCTTTATTCAACCTTCTCTCTGTTTGGCCACAACTAGCAGGAGGTACAGGAAGAAGACTAGAAGTCAGAGGAGGAAGAAAGGCTTTGCCACTCTTCCAAGGAAAAGCCCTCCACCCTGGCACCTGCAAGCTGGCTCTAGTTGCAGGTGCTTTCAACTCCAGCTTCTTTTCAGTAACCCAGAACCTGGCCCCTGCAGGCACATATACCTGCTGTGCAGCACCCCTGCCTCAAGTATCTGAGTCCCAGCTCCAGGGGCTCCTCCTGTAAGCTCCAGTGGCAATTAGACAATATCTTCTTATAGGTTTGTCACCCATGTGAACCATATCCAAGCTTCTAGATCCTCATAACCCCAGTGTCTCCTCTCCCTTTCCCAGCCCTAAAAGTTCCAATGGCTTCCTACAGCAATTATCTGTGTGTTAACTCATTAATATTTCCTTTGCTTTTATTTATTTATTTATTTATTTTTATTTATCTGTTTGGTCTTTTAAGCACTGTTTAATCAATTCCTTATAAGAAATTCTCTCTGTTAAAGTAACTAGTATGAATTCTGTTTGCTGACTAGACTCTAGATGAAATGTCACACACACACACACACACACACACACACACACACACACACAGAGCATATATTTATGAACAAACACTGCATACAGATATTTGTGCATATACACACAGATAAGTGCATGCTTTATTTGTGCATATCCATAGCACTTCTCTCAGCATGTTCCAGCCTTGCATCTGCTTCACTGGCCCTCATTAATGTTCTGTTCTTTCCAAATTTTAAAATGTATCAGAAAAAAATCAGAGTTCTAGGTGCAACATGGTTTCCCTCTTGTAAATATAAGCACCTATTCCAAGCTTCTGTAGACAAAAACTTGCAGGTCAACTCTTTTTATGTCAGGCCGTCGTGGATGTAAATGTTACAGTGATAACATTTGTTGAAGACTTACTGGCTCAAAGGAGACATTTTTAAAAATTAGATAATATTAAAAAGCTCCCTATTGAATCTTTCACAGCTTCCTCCATTTATTCAACATGCATGATTTTCCACTCAGTCCGAGACACTTGCAGATACAGAGAAGAGCAAGACAGAAAGTGACAGCCTTCATGAGAGGAGGACAGGAGAGTGGAGGACACAGACCCAAGGCAGGGAAGACAGCCTGCACACGAGGGTGACTTTGAGCATAGCAGAACGGAGGTTACACATGAGGGCTCCGGAACCCAACCGTCTGGGTTCGACCCTGCCTCCTCCACTCACTGCCAAATGACCTTGGGCAAGTGCCTGAACTTCCTTATGCCTCTTGAGTTCTTCTTTTTGCAAAATGGAAATGATAAGTATCATCTTCAAAAGGTTCATAGGAAGGTTAAAGAAGTAAACAACTGGTTTTTGGCACAGGGTAGGCACTTGGTAAGTGCTGGTCATTATTACTTTCAACATTGTCATTAGGCTACAGTTCAGATCTCATATGCTGCACCAAGGTCTGTGTGTTGGCAGTTTGGTCCCCAGCCCCTTCCTCTTTCTCTCTTATATTAAATCACCATTTGGTTACTTGCTGGGAATTTAGTTAATTTATTACACAACATTTTGCTGAGAAAATGAGAAATTTTATGATGCCTTGGAGCTTCTCTCTAGCCCTGGAAAAAGGTGGGGGGCGAGGGGAAGAATATCAGAAGGAGCCCAGGAAGCAGAGGTGAAGCAGAGCCATAAATGATTTTCTCCTGTATGGCGGGGCTAGCCTTGTGTACATAACCTGGGCTGCTTTCAGATCTCACATAAGACTTATGAATCATGCTGAGTACCTCCTTTGGGTCATTTATGTCCCTCTATCAATTACTAGCCAAGCCAGACACTGCCTGACTTTCAATGTAATCAAAATGTCTTTTTCCTCCTGTTGAAATCCTCATCAACCTCATATTATTGGTAACTGCTAGAGTTTCTTCCCTCCTGGAAGGGAGACAAAGAAACACCCAAATCTTGAATATAACCTTTGCAATCATTTTTCTTCTCTCTCAAGATGAACCTGGCAGAATCACGTCCCCTATCCCTATATCTCATAAGCAGTCTCTGCAGAGCAAGAAACAGGCAGTAGCTCTCTTCCTCATAAGCTTAGGATCCCAGCTTTGCTGCTAACAACCGCTTCTCGGCATTCTTTATCATCTTAATTGCATCTTGCATGCCCACCCTTTCTGCACCAGGAGCTCTGAGTATTGATCACTTCTGAGGCACTTTGGGTAATGCTGACTGCCCTATCTTTTGTACTGCCACCAACATAGGGCTACGAAAGGTCATAGACAGGCTTTCTTCATGATTGCCACCTTCCTGAAATCATTGTCACTCATAACTCTGGTGGAAAATTTCTGGCCTGGCCTTGCTATGCTTACATTCCCTACCATAGTGAGTTTCCTCTAAGGCTGAATTCATCAATGTCCATCACAAAATTACCACTCGATGTTTTATTAACCCTTTGCAAGAACTACCATAACAGCTGCATCACCTGGGCCTGGATAGAAATACAGGTTCTCAGGCCCTGCCCAGACCACTTGAATAATCAGAATCTCCAGAGTGGGGCTCAGCAACCTCTGCTTTATCATGCTTTCCTGGTGCTTCTACTGCACACTCAAATTTGAGAATCACATCAGAAGAGCTCTAGATGGGAAACAGCAGCATTACCCACAAAATCATGCTACCCTTTAACAAACCGCATGCCTCTGCTTGGGCCCCTTTGCCTTGCTATGCTTATATTCCACATCTGAAAATGAAGGCATCTGACTTGATCATCTCCACAGCCAGGAGGCTCAGTGACAGGCTGGATGGTTCTGTGACACCCCACATCACCCCTGCGTTCCCTGACTTGTCCCTGAGTATGGACATCATGTGCTTTTTGCAAACAATCCATTATTTTTATGCCTCTGATCATCTAGCTCGTAACCTCTCACCCGCACTCCAAAGCAGTTCTGTACTTGCAGCCTTGCAGTATCACAGATGGTGCCAACTGCCCTGGGAGTCCCACAACTCTCCAGCCGTCTGCCTTGTTTTATTGGCCGTAATTGATGGCCTGGCCTAGCTACACCACAAAATCGGGACAGGCCCTATTCTTCAAATTCCATCCCTTGCATGCCAATGGAGAGGGAAAGTCATTTATGGTCTCTCCTGCTGGACTCTCTGTAAATTATGAGGCTGGGTTTATAGGTTAAATGTTCAGCAAGAATAACCAGCTCAAGGCTGGGGAATTTCCCTGCAGGGAGGATTACAGTGAACATGAAGGTGGTGCTTTTTTTTTTTTTTTTTTTTTTGACTAGACAATTACTACTGAATATAATACATCACCATGAGCCACGGAGGAGGCTCTCCACAGCACTCATTAGCTTATTACCATGAACATGACTGTTAGGGAGTGATCTAAATTGTAGCACAATGACAAAAATAACAACAATAATAAATCATATGCATTTAATCCCTCCTTCTGTAATGTTTCTGCTTGCCCTCATCTGAGTCTATGAGGTAGGGATAAGAACTTGCAATTAAAAGGGAAACCTGCTTCCCCAGGATAAGAAATTGCATCCTCTCAGCTCCAGGGAGAGGAGGAAGAAGAGGGATAGTCTCTCTTGCACACCCATCCAGTGATTGGTCTTGTTCAACTTTATCCCCTTTAGACATGGGGGTGGGGGGCTGCTTTAGAAAGACAGAAACCTACAGTTCACTTAGTACAAATTGTTCAATTTGTCATCTTGTTAGCATAAATCATCAGGGTCCTCCCTGAATAACAAAGACACTCTTAACCCTTTGGAATTTCTAAGGATTTGGTCTCCCTTCCAGGAACAGGGACAAAGACCTGCCAATTGTTTTATTTATACGACAGTCCCCTTGCTGCAGATTCAAAGCCAGCTTTGCTCCCCTCTGTGAGCATTTGACGCAGTAGGTCAACGTCTTTCATGAAGTTTCCTCACTGAGCTCTCCAGCTGCCCCACTACCTCACTGGCTGGGCCTTCTACTTTGCTGGATGTTCCTCAAAACATCTCTCTGTCCTCTAAGTCTCAGCCTGTCTGAATTCCTTCTCTATCCATTCTTTCACCCAATCCCTGGCCTTAAATTAATGAAGGGACACTGGTGATCCTGAATCTTTATCATCACCAACTCCTCACTCTCCTGAGGACCCAATTTACATAGCCAACTTCCTTTGCCACTTGAATATCTCAGAGACCTCAAAGGTAACAAGTCTATTGGCAGAGAATGTGTTGTCTCCATTCCCGACACCCTTCTCCTGCGAAAGGGGTTCAATCAGTGGAACTCCAGCACTGCCTCTGTCCTGAACCCCTGCACAGCCTCAGGTGTTCTGATTAGCAAATGTTCAAACCTGCTCACTTGGGAACAGATAGTGCATATTCTCCTCTGTGCTCTGAGAGGCACCAGGGGGCTTGACCCAGATGGCCTTGCCTGGGGCTGGGTGGTACCTGCCTAATTCTGAAGTTCAGGAAGGGGATCGTTTGCCCCCACTGTCATCTACAACATCCAGTTGTTTTCTATCAGTAGTAAAAAGTCACATTGGAGCCTCCATCTCTTTCCTGTATTTCTCAGGCAGACAAAGGGGGGGAGGAGGGGGACACCATTTTTGAGAGGTCTGCTCAAGCCCCTTACAATGTCCTAAGCAGAATTCTTGATTTGCATCCCTGAACATGATCCTCCAATCCATCTAGGCAAATGACCATTACTTGTAGTTGTTCAAACTCATTACTATTTTTTTCTCTCTAAATACATCCTGAATCTGGCTATTTTTCACCACCCCTGGCTAGTCCAGTCTCTGATCTACACTACTGAAGTAACCTCCTTGTTACCGAGGGAAAACCCTGAATAAACCCTCTACCTTCACTTGTTCTCGTTGACTTAAAAAATCACTAACTTTGGAAGTCACACCGCTGGGCAATACACTTTGTCTCCCACTGGCTTTTCTGCAGCTCACACCTCTGATGTGTGGGTTATGATGATTATAGTTGCCTAGGTTACTCTTCAGGGACTTGAATGCTGCTTTTGTTGAAAACACTGACTCTTTACTTGGGCCTGCAAGATGTCTGGTGGGTGACTGGAACAGGAGGAAAAGGCTTGGTCTCTCTGCCTTCATATTGTCTGTCTCCTTTACCGCCTCAAACGTTGGGTCAGATTTCTACCCAGCTCTACCTGTAGACACAATCATTTGGGAAATGTTTTGTCCAGAATCATGATGTAGGGTCAATTTGACCTGGACTGGCCTGATCTTTCTCCTCCCCTATCAAGGCTGAAAGCACCAAGATGGCTACCCAGAAGACTGGAAGTCCCATTATAATCCCATCTGCATGCTGCATGACATACCCTTCAGCACTATGACAGTTGACAATTACCATGCCAACAACCAGAAAAAAAAAAAAAAAAACATGAAAGGAGTGTAAAGAGATGGCACCCAAGTTCCTGGAAAATCTCTGCTGACTCCAAGAAGATATATGAATATCTCTCCTTTTAATTAGCCTATCTCCCCCCTCACTACTCTTACCCTCTATCCATATTTCCTCAACTCACCCTGGAGTTAAAAATTTGAGTTGAGAACAAAGTTCCCACTTCTCTATTCTTTGGCCACTGAATACCTTGTGCTATAAATTTGCTTGGGGTTGGGTTTCAGTTTCTGGCTTAGAGAAAAAGAATCCCAATTTAGAAACTCCCCCTTTGAAGGGAGAACCAAAATTGTTGCTAATATCCTGACTGGTCTCCTTATTCCCTATGGATCTGCTTTTTGTAGCCAAAGCAAATGGATCTTTAAAAAATATAGTTCAGAACACATCAATGCCCACCCTAGCTTCCAATCATACATAGAACCTGGCCTGAGTTCCTGTAAATGGCCCAGCCCTTTGCCTCTCTCTCCATCCTCACCCTCTACTACACTCTGCTTTGTGTTTTCTCCTTCTGACCTAAATGAGGTAGAAGAAGTAAAATAAGTAGGTAGGAAAATCAAACTTTAATATAAAAGCCTAGTGCTAAAGTTCTTCATACCTTTACTCCCCAAACCAGTTCTCTCTCCTAGGCCTGTCTCTCCCAAATTCCTGGGAAATCTGTAAATCTTAAAGTTAACAAATAATAATAATAATAATAATAATAATAATAATAATAATGAAATTACCCTGTGTACTGTTAACAAGACAGGTATGATATCCTGAAAAACATACAATTTTGGGGACTTTCTAGCTTATCTATTGATCAGATAGATGACGGAGACCACAATCAGCCTATGGATCCTGAGAATGAACAGATCACCATAAACCCGCTGAGACCACCAGACTGATGTCATCCTCACACACCTTCTCATACCAACCCCTCACCAAATTTCCTTTAAAAGAAGAGCCATGAACCTCCAAAGTGCATCTCTCATTCTGGAGATGCCCCACATTCTCCCTTGCTTGTGTGTTTCCTGCTTTCCTAAATAAACCTCTGTCTATGTCTCTGAAACACACTGAAATTCTTTTCCATCATGTAAACCAAGGACCCCACCAGTCCTGAGTTGCATTCTCCTGTCTCCTCCCTGGAAATTGCTCCAGACTCCTCGTGGAATCAACCCTTCTTTGGTGGCAACTTTTCAGGCTCCAGTCAGACCTTTGACTGCTTGGATGAAGCCCACCCACAATAGGAAGAGCAACATGCTTTGCTCTATTAATTCAAATGTTAATCTCATTCAAAAACACACTCAGAGAAATATCCAGAATAATGTCTGGCTAAATAATATCTGGGCACCCCGTGGCCCAGTCAAGTTGACATACAAAAATTCAACATCACAGGAAAAGGCCTAGTCAGCTGCAGAGTACACTCTGGGCTTTCGTTTTTCCTTATTCCTGCATCTGGAGTTTCTGAAGCTGCCCAGTAAAACCTGAGAACCAGTGCTATAAGAATAATGGGTCAAGAAGCAAGAAAAGATGTGGGTTTCTGATGACTCTTAGAGCCTTCAACTGCTTACTTCTAGAGTTCTCATTTTGTGGTAGGTGGCAATTATTTTATTTTATTGTTTAAAATATTTTTGTGGTACTGGAGATTGAACCAGGGCCATGCATACTAGGCAAACACTCTACCATTAAGCTATACCCACAGCCCTTAAATTTCTCATTACATAAAAGAAAAATATATGCTTAACTTATCAATGTATGAGTTTCTCTTTTAATTTTTCTGCTAGATGCAGCTAAACTAAATTCTTTGCATACACAGGGTTAGACATCAGTGGCCCCTAATTATAGCCTGTCTGTCCACTGTACTACTTTATGAAGTGTTCTTTATACAGCACGCATACTTGATAAATCAGCATGATATCCCCCCTGCAAATGTTCAAAGAAGTTAGCAGACACAGAACTTTATCAGCAATCAACCCACCAGACAGGTCCCACTTGTTGCATTTGTATCTCTCTTCAACTCCTTCCAAATATTTGTACCACGGCAGAATGCTATCAGCCATTGCCATGGGCAAAGCTGAAAGGCCACCGAGGGCCCAGACATCAGGGAATCCAAAATGACTTATATACACATGGTACAAGAGCAAAGACTTGTGACTTCCATTTCTGTGTCATACCCACATTGTTTTGTAATTTGTCCAAAACACTCAGAAGATATAAACACTAGGAGATTAAAAGCTATGAATTTGCCCAGCTGTCCAGAGCCTCTTGGAGACAAGGCTAAGCTATTTAAACGCATGTGTGTGGCGGCAATTCAGCACTTCTGCTCCTCCTGGCCAAAGGGCTGAATTATAACTAAAATTATGCTCTGACCTTGACTCTGAGGTGTATGTAGCTAGTTCAGTGGCTTGGTCTGAGCCTATCCAGATGGTGAGATTGCTGAAATCCAGGAGCATGTCCTCACTAATTTGAATTGCTTTCATTCCCTGCTACTGTGCCTTCTTTATAGCCAGAGAGCAATAAATACGGACTGTCCATTGGCACATGATACCAAAAAAGTGATTGGGTCTCAGAGCTTGATGAATTATCCAACGGAAGTAATATTTTATTTAATAATATGCATGTAGATTATAGGTTATGTAATACAGAGACTAGAGAACTTTCTAGAAAAGTTTAAATTTATTGCACCAAAGAGGAGAAAAAAAATGCTACAGATTATTTTAAACAATAATAAGGAAAAAAACTGGAAATAAGGAAAAAAAGTGACTGGGCCTCAGAGCTTGATGAATTATCCAACGGAAGTAATATTTTATTTAATAATATGCATGTAGATTAGGTTATGTAATACAGAGACTAGAGAACTTTCTAGAAAAAAGTTTAAGTTTATTGCACCAAAGAGGAGAAAAAAAATGCTACAGATTATTTTAAACAATAATAAGGAAAAAACCCAGGAGATTTTCCAGTGACAGCAGGCTTGTGCATTGACATCCAGGGCTCAGCAGTTAGGAGAACGGCTAAGCATCCTAACCTGCTGTGGGAGAAACCGTCAGACACTTTGCATGTTGGGAATGATAAATTTGCATTGGCTGTGCCATTATCTGCTGAAGCCGTTTGCAATGGCTCTTTACAAAGTCAAGCTCTTCCACCCCAAATGCAGTGGGTCTCCATCATTCAGTGCCACACATCTCTAGCTGTCTGCCACATTCTTCTCTTTTGCTGCAATCAGGCTTTCTCCAGATGCTTAAAAAGTGTGCCCACCCCACGTCTTCCAATAGCATTCCTCTTCCCACCTGCTTCTCTCCTCGCTTCCTGTCTATTTTCTTCATTACCCATGAAAGCTAAATCAGTGGGAGGGTTTCAGAAACTGTTAGAATCAAGAAGGGGCCGGAGGACACTGCAGACCCTTGGCTGGGTTCTAAATCACTCCTGTTTGGTGGGCAGGGAATCAGAAGAGCAGACCGCTGCCCAGGGCTGCTGGCACCCCCTCTAACAGGCTTGAACTGGTTTTTGGTGCTCACTCTCCTTTAGAACCCAAAAAATGAGAATGAGGCAGATTATAAATGATAATTTAATTTTGTCATGTTTGGAAACATATCCGCCTAGTACTGAGCAATATTCTTGAAATGGAGGACTTTCTTCTCTTTCCTAAAAAGGGGAGAAGTATCTTATTGTGGAAAAAGAAATCTTAACAGATTCAGGGAAATGACTATACCATCCCTAAGAGAAGTCTAAATCCAGGTCCTTTGTACATGTTCCATGCACATAAATCTTAAATATTCAGCCAGGCATGGTAGTGCACACATGTGATCCCAGTACTTGGGAGGCTGAAAAAGGAGTAAGCATCTTAGTGAAGCTCTCCGCAACTTAGGGAGACCCTGGTTCAAAATAAAAATGAACAGAACTAGGGGTATAGTCCCTCTAGAACTAGAGTAGAAGCCCCTGGTTCTATCCTCAGCAACACACACACACACACACACACACACACACACACACACACAAACACACACACACACACACAAATCTCAATTGTTCACAATCTCTTGTCAATCATAATCAAGAGATAAAAGAAAGCCAGGCATAGTGGCACACACCTGTAATCCCAGTACTTGAGAGAGTGAAAGGAATGGATCACAGGTTCAAGACCAGTCTCATCAACTTAGAGAAGCCCTCAGCAACTTCATGAGATTCTGTTCCAAAAGTTAAAAAATAAATAAAACAGGGATGAGGGTGTAACTCAGAGGTAGAACATGCCTGGGTTCAATGCCCACCACACACACACACACACACACACACACACACACACACACACGGATAGAAGAGAAAAATTTCAAGGAGAAAGATGGTCCTCGAGTAGAAATAGATGTTTCCATGGTAACAGCCTATTACATTATGGTTTTGAACAGACAACTGGGAAAAGTAGGTGACTAGAGACTTCACATTTTGAATTCATATAATCAGTTGGGGAGGGGAGATTTGAATGACTTCAGGTATTGAGAAGGATAAATCAGTGGACATTTCATAAGTGCCATCCTTGGGCCTACCTGGAAGATTCCAAGAGAGAGACAGGACCCTGAACCGGGGAAGCAGATCTTCTTTGCCTAAGTAGCTCAGACTTCTGTGAAGCATGTCTTACAAACTAATTATTCCACATGGGGAGTTTTCTCTCTTGGGGTCAATTAAATTCTCATTAGAACAATGGTTTGCAATCTTGACTGTAAATTAGAATAACTTGGAAACCCCCTTTAAAAACACACCAATGCCAAAGCCGCACCCTCAGGGATTCTGATTCAGTATGGACTAAGGCTCAGGTGATAGAAAAAAAAATGTTTTTTAATTCCCTGAGTAATTCTAACACACATGTACAACTGAGAACCAGACACGAGTTGCCATGGTTTGAAAGTAAAATGTCCCTGCTCTGGAGGCGGCCATGCTTGGAGGTGGGCACCTTAGGATGTGGCCTGAGGACTATATATGTCCCTCGCCTTCTCCCCTTGCTCTCTGCCTTCCACCATCGTGTCCTAAGGACCTGTAGCTCTGACTCCTGCTTGGACTATGTATACATGGACTGGAGTCTCCAGAGTCGCAAGCAAATTTCTTCCTTTAAGTTGTGGTCATCAGGTATTTGGGGTCAAAGCAGTAAGAATACTAACTGAAACACTAGTTTTTCTTGGTTAAATGAACTACAGTTTGTCCTGATATAAGCTTGGTCTTTTCTGCTCAGACTTTTACTTACTGAGTGTTTGTTGTTAAGACCTTTAGTAACTTACTTCCCTTAACCTGTCAGCAACCCTCTAGGGTAGATGTTATTATGATCCCCATTTTATAAATTAAAAAAAAAAAAACTGAAGTGCACAAAGTTTACACACTTGCCCAGATTTGCATAGCTAAAAGCCACAGAGCTAGATTCAAGCCCCCACCTGAATGACCCCAAGCCCCCATCACAGTGCTGTCTCCATTACTAGCCCAGAGTTACTGAGAACACACCCAGTTGCCAAATTCTCGTCCCTTTCCCTGGGAGAGGCAGAAGCAAAGAGAAAAGAAATGCATCTCATTGAGTAAACTCCCATATGTCTAATAAAAAGTTCATAGGGAGCCGGGTGTGGTGGCGCACGCTTGTAATCCCAGCATTCGGGAGGCTGAGACCGGAGGATCCGGGTTCGCGGCCAACCTCAGCTACCTAGTGAGGCACTCCGCAACTTAGTGAGACTCGGTTTCAAAATAAAGAATAAAAAATAGGGCTGGGGGTGTAGCTCGGAGGTAGAATGCCCCTGAGTTCAATCCCCAGTACTGCAAAAAAAAAA
>PVLC010001586.1:94080-138057 GCA_004027655.1 Graphiurus murinus | reverse complement strand
CAGGGAAATGGATGCAACTGGAAAACATTATGTTAAGTGAGATTAGTCAGTCACAAAGAGTTAAGAAGCATATGTTCTCCCTAATATGTGGATGCTAGGGAGAAGATGGGGCATAGGAGGGTCTCCAGATGAAAAGGAGAGATCCTCGATAAGCAACGAAGTTGATTTAATTGTAGTGGACGCAGGGGGCAGAGGGACGTCCTAAAGCACATGATGTAATTACACAATCATATCAAGGTCACTCACCGAAGTGAACCTAAGGGGGAGGGAAGGGAAGGGGATTGGGGTGGGAATTGGGGAAGGGGTCAAATGAGAATTGTGTGCAAATATGTTGTTAACAACTTGTACTTAACAAAGATGTATGCTATATTGCACGAATTACTACAATAAAAAAATTAAAAAAATTTAAACAATGAAACTATTTTAAATAAAATCAAAATCATTAAACTTCAATTTTAAGATAATATTAGTTCCCTAATCATACTTGTTATTAATCGTTTTTCACCAACTCTATAGGAAGACAAAGCATCTTTTGATTTTAGAAATGCTTACCATAATTCATTCATTTATTGTTGTTTCAACAAATACTTATTGAAAGCTTAAGTATATGAAAGGCACCCTTCCAGGCACTGGAGATCAATGAATAAAACAGACAAAAAATTCCTGGTCTCATAGAAGGAGATAGCAAGAAGAAAAAAAAAAAATCAATCAATCCATGACATGCATTACAGATGGTCATAAATGTTATGAGCAGAAGATAACAGGGAGAGTTCAAGGAATGGGATAGTAATTTATATAGGGTCATCAGGGAAAACATTTTTCGGAAAAGCATTTTAGCACTCATCTGATAGAGACAGGAGCCAACCAGTTAGAAGAAACTCTAAGTGTCATGAAGCAGAAGTGAGCTTGGAGTGTAGAAAAACTCTGGAGGAGAGGATAGTGTGGTCAGAGGAGGAGGGAGAGCTGGAGAGTTGGGAGGAGACTGACTGTTCAGAGTTAAAGGGAGGCTGGGAGGCACATCAGAGAAGCCCCATATGCCACATGAGGACTTTGGCCTTTGACGCAGAAAGCTGCTTTATTCTGTTGAGATATGGGTATAATTGAGAATGGGGTGAAGCTAGAAGCAGGAGGACTTTTGAGGAGGCTGTCATATTAATCCAGGCAGGATAGGCCAATGTTGTCTTGGGCCCAGGTAGTGGTAGCTGAAGTCTTGGATCAGAAGTGGTCATGTGACCTTAGATTCTGGCTAGACCCTAAAGGCAGTGCTAAGAAGGTTTGCTAATAGATGGGTTGTGGGTTGATAGACAGGGAAGATCAAGAATGACTGTACATGGATGACATTAAGCTAACTGAAATAAGCCAGACACAGAAAGACAGATACCATATGGTTTTGCTTGAAAGACAGATACCATATGTTATGTGGTTTCTAGTGGCTACAGTTCAGGGCTATGGGGAGATGCTGGTTATAAGGTACAAAGTTTCAGTTGTGAGATAAGTAAGTTCTGGGGAAATAAGTAATACTTGATGATAATACTACTACTATTTTTTTTACTTGAAATCCAATTAAAAAAGCACATTTTAAGTGCTCTCCCACATAACTATGAGTGGTGATAGATAATTTAATTAATTGGATTGTAATTATTATTCAGTGTGTATGTATATCAAATAATTGTGCATATCTTGAATGTATATAATTTCTATTTTCAATTAAATATTACTTTGTTACCTTCTGTTCTCCCTGTTACTTTCTGCTCATGAATTTACAATTGAGTTAATTACGCTGAACTTTTGGGCTCAAGCAGTTGCCATTAACCAGAGTTAGGGAAAGACTACATGAAAGTTTGGTTTGGGTAGGTTAAATTTGATATACGAAGTAGAAATGTCACTGATTTCCCATTGTAAAATACTGAAAGCAAGGGGAAATAACAGTTTTTTTTGAAAGTGCTTTATCCTAAACATAAGAGAACTTTGCTTATATTTAAACATATCTACTAAGTTAATTTGTTTAATTTATCTTGCTTAATGGTAAACATCTTTTTGATGCCTGTTTAAATAAATCTTTATTTAGAAAAAACAGTATATTAGTGGGTAAGTAAATAAAATTATTAAGTATTCTCATAAATTGATTTCCAAATAGTAAAAACTTTTTTGCTAATAGAGATACAGCAATAAAGATGACAAAGTTTCTGCCCTAATGGAACTTATTGTAGGAGACACAGACAATATATAAAAAACCAATATATAATAAAGTTCATAAAAATCATAAATAATAATTAACAAAACCCATAAACAAATACTTAATACATCATAAACAAATACATAATTAAATTTCTTGCTGCAACCAAAGGTCATGAAGACAGGGCAGAGTGTAAAGATGGAATGCGACCTTTCAAGGAAGTTATAAAGTAAGAATAAACTCTGGGGAAAGACTTCAAATCTGTTAAATTTTTGACAAGCTGATATTACACTTTTTTTAAAAAAAATTAACACATTTTAAACATATCTCATATTCATAGAAAAATTTAGTGTTTTTCTTTTTGACATCCCAAAGAGTCCTTTACCTCAAAGATTACCCACATCCTTTAGTACTTTTCTTCTGAATTTTATTTTATATGGAATGGAAGTATTGTGTTTACTAATTTTACAAATTCAACATGGACAATAATAGTTATAATAGTTGCTATCTTTCGCTTATTGCTTAGTGTGTGTAAAGTACTTTTTAAAGTGTTCCACATGTATCATCTGATTTAAGCCATTTTTTTTTGGTGAAGTAGTTATTGTTGTTCCCATTGTATCTATGGGTAAACTGAGGCACAGAGAGGTCATCTAACTGTAAAGTGGATTAAAAGATAGCAATTTGATTGTGAGGGCTTATACTCTTAACCTCCTTTACAAATAAGCACTGTATTATGGTTTGGATATGGAATGCCCTCAAAGGCTCATGTGTTGAAGACTTATGTGCATGAATCCACTGGTAGACTCATCATTTGAATGAACTATTGGGAAATGGTGGAAACTGTAGGAGGTGGAACCTAGTTGAAGAGAGTGGGTCACTGGAGCATGTCCTTGGATGTCGGGGGCCTAGTTCCGCGGGCTAGACCTCACCTCTAGATGGCGCTTGGCAGAGTGCCAGAAGCAGCTGCAGGTGAATAACATCCTAGGGCTGTGCCACGCCAGAGTGCATGCACGAGCACGCCCGAATCGTGGCCGGGCCAGGTGAGAGCTGTATGAGACACCTCGTGGCTTAGACCCGGTGCAGCTATAAAAGCCTCCACCTCTCGCATAGAAAGAGCGCGGCTGAAAGAGCTGCTGGGAAAAGGCTGGTTGGGAAGTTGCTGGGCTGGGAAGTTGCTAGGAGAAGTTCTGGGAGGAATTGGTTGGGAAGAAGAAGCGGTTGGGAAGAGATTGGCCGGGTTGCTGGAGAAGTCCTGGGAAGAAAGATTGTGGGTTGCTAGTGGAAGACGGGTTGTTAGAGAGAGGGGTTATTGAAAGTCTGTAGGAAAAGCACTATTTGGAAAGACGACCTCTGTACTGTGTTTGTTATTGTTTGTGCAACGCCTTGATCCCAGAAAGAGAGAGATATAATAAAAGAGGTTCGAACCAGTAGCATTTAGCCGGTGTCTTTTATTGGGGCCTCACGGCTGAGGGTTCAGCCTGGGGCGCCCGATACTTGGAGAGTATAGTTTGTCCCTGGCCCCCCTCTCTCCCACTCTTTCGCCTGCTTTCTTGTTGCCATAAAGTAACCATCTTCCCCCTACTATGCCCTCCCACCATGATGTCACTGCTTTTCCACAGCCCTCAGAGCAATGGAACCAGCTTATGATGGATTGAAACCTCTGGAAAGAAAACAAAAACAAAAATAACTTTTTCCTCTTAAGTTGATTCAATCAGGTATTTTTTTATGGTGACAGAAAGCTGACTAACACTTTGAGATATTCAGTGATTGTCTATTCTTTTATTTGTTAGAAAATATACATATGCATATGATGATTTCTTTATCACTTTCCCGTTTAGTGCGTACAAGGTGAAGAAGCCAGCACTGATGACCTGACAACTTTGGATAGGAAAGCCCTCTTACAGCAAGGTTACATAGACAGTCCTTTCCATGCACAACAGAGCACAAGGAAATCAGATGCAGTAAGTAATCAGCATTTTTGCTTATTTGATAAACCATTAAGATAACTTGTCTTCCAAGATTTTATATACTTACAAATGAATGATTATAAAATTGAATTTGGATTAAGATGAGTACTCACCTATATGAAAATTGAGTATTTTTTTAAATCAATGACTTGTGTTTCATATATTTTCTGTGGAAAAATTGTCTCAAATTTTTGAAAGTTTTTTTTTTTTGTTGTTGTTTTTTTTTTTTTTTTTTTTTTTTTTTTTTTTTTTTTTTTTTTTTTGCGGTACTGGGGATTGAACTCAGAGGCATTCTACCTCCGAGCTACACCCCCAGCCCTATATTTTATTTTTTATTTTGAAACCGAGTCTCACTAAGTTGCGGAGTGCCTCACTAGGTAGCTGAGGCTGGCCTCGAACCCAGATCCTCCGGTCTCAGCCTCCCGAATGCTGGGATTACAAGCGTGCGCCACCACGCCCAGCTAAATTTTTGAAAGTTTTTATAAATTTAGTTTATTCAAAATGTTAGTTGGCTAATATTATATTTGTGTGTTTATTTGGCTTCTCTTCCTCCACCACAAAAAGAAACCTGTTTTTGTTTTCTTTAATGTTCATAGGCTACTAATATTGCAAAAATTCTGATCAGGAAAAGGACAGGAATTAAGTTAGGTTTTCTTTAGGACTCTTGAAGCAAAACCCTAGACTTTCAACATTATCTTCAAACTATGTATTTTAAAGAATCAGTTAGATTAATGAATATTGCTTAGACCTGTTGTGGTATAAATAGATAATTATATCTCCAGTGTACTAGGATAGAGGACCAAGCTACTTGAAGGTGAAATTCACAACTATCTCTGAGGAACTCCAGATGATTAATATCTTAAACATCCTATAAAGGTTGATGAAACACCAAAGTGGTGGTTCTCAAGATGGGAAAACTCTGGCTTAGACAACCTAAATAATAATAAAGCAAAGTGGATGTAGCTAGTTAAATTATCATTATAAATGAAAGGTAGATCAATATATATTTTATTTCAATCATCCAGAATCAATATGTTCTAACTTGAGAGCAGTGGGGAATTAATTTATGGGACTTTCTGTGGATGTTCCAAGTTGCAAATTTATTACAGTTCTTTCAATAAAATCATATACATGCAATTTTCTGTGCCTATTATTATTAATACATTTATGCTTAATAGAATAAGGAGCATTACCAGAGTTATTATAAAAATAATAGGACTATTTTCTGAGGCAAAATAAGGCTTATTTTGTTATTTCCTGAAGTTACATTTGAAATGAATGTCACCAATACTTAAGTCTCATTGGGTATTATTCTTGGTATAACCCAAACCATCTAGGTGTTAATAGATTTTTTTCCTTATAATTACATCATTAGTGACAATATATGTAAATTCATCATCAAGTAAGTTTTGCCTTATTGCTGTTTTATCTGTTTTGTTACCCCCATAGACATGTTTTTATGAGTAAACTTTCAAGGCATCTGAAATTAGTACCAATTTATTTTAGAGATGTTGGTAGGAATTTCTTTACTTAATTTTTGACTTCTTAAATGAACAACAGAAACAGTGGAGCTATGATTCTTATGCCCTTCTCCTAGTTCTTTTGTCATTTTTCAGTGTTGTCATATCTTTGGCATCAGTGAGACTTTTGCTTCCAATCTGCCTTATGCTTACATAGACCTGTAAATCAGTGTGCCTGAGGGTGGTTCCAGTCTTTCCTACAAAATATAAGGCACCATGAACTTCAGCACTCAAGGTGGGCTTTCTGCATAGGCTCTATGATACTCATCAATCTTCTATCTTTTGCTTGTTTGGGTTTTTTTTTTTTTTTTAATCTACTGATGTGGACATTTTCTGTACATAATTTCAATGTTTTAGTTACTATCTACTTTTTGAATCATTCTTAAGTATTATAATAAGCTTCCCTTTGCCTGCAAGTTATACATTTTTTCTTTTTAATTGCTATCTTAAATTTACTACTAAATAAAAAGTACAATGTGTCACTGTTACTGGCAGCCAATCCAAGAAGCCTGCCTGAATTAATGACTGACTGGATTTAGCTGCCCATATAAGAAATAAACAAACTATGCAAAAAATGTTGTTTTTTTCCTACCCAAACTACCCTATATTGAATTATACACCCACATTTAAATAATTGTGCCTGTTTTTAGGCTTCTCAGAAATTTTTACTTTTTATTTTTATGATATGCCCTTAGACATTCTTATTTGATAATTTGTGTCAGTTTTAAATAAAGCATTCTCCCTAAGGCTGCAAAACCTTTATCTTAAAAAAAGATTATCTTACTTGACTTTGTCTATTGAAGAGAGCAATAAGAGTAAAACATGCTTTGTTTTGACTTTTTCATTTTTTAACCTCTTTGTCCCTCAGAAGAAATATTTTAGTGTTTATAGTTACATGGTAATATAATTGGAATTGAATGATTGCAAATCTTTCAATATGATATGATCTAAAAAGTAATAAAACGAGCGGGGCATGGTGGCTCACGCTTGTAATCCCAGCATTTGGGAGGCTGAGACCGGAGGATCCGGGTTCGCGGCCAGCCTCAGCTACCTAGTGAGGCACTCCGCAACTTAGTGAGACTCGGTTTCAAAATAAAGAATAAAAAAAATAGGGCTGGGGGTATAGCTTGGAGGTAGAATGCCTCTGAGTTCCATCCCCAGTACCGCAAAAAAATGGTATGAAGAGAGTTTAATCAAACCAGTAATTGAAAAAATTGATCTGGTATTACAAATGTATTGTGTGCATAGGGAAGATTATCATCCTTTTAATGATGGGAGTTTTGTTTTGTTGTGCTTTAGATTTTTATACAAGGTTAAGTGATTCTGGTTCATATTTAGCCTCTTCTGTGGTGTACAGTTTTATACTATGCTCTTTTTCTATCAGTGTTAGTATTTTTCTTGCAGCAAGTTGAGACGCATTTTGTAGGAAATGTCTTGAGGGGAACAACAGAGGAGAGGGATGTCACGTTCTCCTTCTCCTTTACTCTGATTCCATAAAATGCAAGGCAGTTTACTGGAAATATCTGATGATTTCTATCGAAATTTAAGTGCATTAAATAATTGGAATTTAAATTTATTAATAATGAATAACAATCTGTACTTATGAAGCAAGTTAGAAATGTTCAATTTATATTTTAGAACTTTGTTTTAACTATAATATTGTTATGCTTTATGGGCAATAAACTGTTTTTAGTTTTTCTTCTCAAGGAAATTGTGGCTGCAGAGAAGAAGAAACAGATTGTTGTAGAGCAAATGATGATAGACCACTTATCTAGGTGAGAGTAACTGGTACTAGAAATCCATTCTTACAAGTTTTCCTTAAATTTCTTTTTCATGCATAACACCCACCTGCCTGGTCAATCAATGCATGACTAACTCAGAGGTTCCCAAACTTTCTCTGTTTACTGAATTCTTAGTATTTTAGTAATTTTTTTTTGAGTACTCTTAGACCAATAGTAATACATAACAGTTCTATTTGTTATATTTATTATTTTTGTCTAATCAACTTAATGAGTATTTATTTCCAAACAATGGCCATTTGGAAAAATGATGTACCTAAATTAAAAGAAGATATTTGTATTTCATTCTTAAATTGCTACAATTACTTACTAATGGAATGTATATATGTTGGGGGGCATGGCATGCTCTTAAGTCTTTAAGATCTCTTTCTATTCTGCATTGATTTTTACATTTTTATCACAGTCACTGTACAAAACAATTGAAAGAGAATGCATGATATCTTATTAAAACAGTGAACAACTGTGAACTAGTTGTTTACATGGCAACCAAAAGATGGCAAGTATTTCTATGTCTCCCTTAAAAATGAACATCCTACAGTGAGTTCACTGTGGTATCCCAGGGTACAATTTGAGAATCATGAGACTAATTTTCAAGAACTTAAAAATTTCTTAGAAAACTGTATAAAGTTTTATTATATACAGTGCTGAATAGTATGATAGCATCTAAATATGACAGGATTTGAGAAGGGGCTGGAATAATCTAGGAAGTCTTCAAGGAAAAAGTCAGACTTATGCTTATCTTGGAAAAATTGTTTTGTTAGGGAGCAGAGAGAAATAATGATACTCTACATGCATATTTCAGTAAACTCTTTGAAATAATTATTTTAATAGTCTCCCATGTGTCTCCTTCTATTATCTCATGAACTTATGTTTCCACTTCCACCATGCTCTCACAACTTCACTTCATAAGTAGTGACATCCATTTCTCTAGACACATGGTGATTTCTCAGTTCTCATTTACTTAACCTACCAGCAATATCTGTCTCAGTTGAAAACCTTCTTTTTGAAGCACTTTTCTTTTTATTACTTGTCTTCCTGCTCACCACACTTGCCCAGTTTCTTCCTACCTTCTGTTCCTTCTCCATCTCCCCAGTTTTTTAAATGTGGCAGTGCCCAAGGGCTCACTTCTAGTACCTCTTCTCTATTTGTTTCCAGATAGCCTTTAAAAACTGTCTATATCTCATGCATCTCTAAGATTTCAATTTAACATTTTCCAATCTGGGTTATCTCACATGATGAAATCTTCTTTAATTTTCCTCTGTGGAAACTCCATTCTTGAAATTTTTAGGCCTAAGTCCTGGTGATGGCATTGGTCCTTCCCTTTCTTTTCAAATCCTATATCCTATATCTAGAGCTGGGTGTGGAGACATATGCCTGTAATCCTAGTACTTGGGAGGATGAGTCAGGAGGATTACAGGTTCAAGGCCAGCCTCAGCAATTTAGTGAGGCCCTCAGTAACTTAGTGAGACACCATTTCAAAATAAAAATGAAATAGGGTTGGGGATATAGTTCAAAGGTACACAAAAACAAAGTACCAAAAAAAAAAAAAAAAAGCAAACAAAGCAAAAACAAGAACAAAAACAAAAAAGACAAATTCTGTATACAGTTTGTCACTGGATACTCTCAGTTCTACCATCAAAAGTTTATTCCTTCTGCTGCCACTGTCCTTGTTTGAACCATTATCTTCTATCTCCTGGATTATTTCATTTACTTCTTAGCTAGTCTTATTGTGTCTGCGTAAATATTTTCAACACAGCATTTAAAGTAAATTTATTGAAAGACAAGCCAGATAAAACTATCCCGCAATTTCCCATCTCAATAACAGTGAGCACAGAATTTAGTAACCTAAGAAACTCCACAATTTTCTGTAATGTATCTTTAGATTAGCTGTCTACACTAGGCTTGGCTAGATGGCTCTTACTTCTTTCTTACTTTGGCCAGTTATGTATGAGCAAAATCAGTGATCTCATGTGTTTTCATTTGCTCTTTTGTGTGTCTGCCCTCTCTGAGAGTAGAACAATGCTGAGCTAGCCAGCTAGTCTCAAGGAAAAGATGCCTGTGCAATTATAGCCGTGCTAGTTAGCTCGGACCACCCTAAACCAGCAGATTTCCAACCAACCCACACCTGCATGAGTTAGATCAATTAACATCAGCAGAGCCATCCAGCTCTATATAATTGACCAAAGAAAGTTAAATGACTGAACTCAAAGTCAAGGGGAGAGAAAGTACCTTCCATCTATAATGAGGCTATGGTAAGGATGTGGGTCAGGAGTGCTGCTCACTGTTAGACCTTGGACCTGGACTTGTACTTCTCTCCTTCTTGATTACTCTGCTCCAGCTATTCAGCTTGCTCCCTGTTCTGAAACATAGCAGGTTTCACTCTTTGTTTTCTCTTCAGAAGTCCACATTGCTGTTTGGTTCTCCTCATACATATTTTTATTTAGATGAAAAATGGTGAGGCTACCAAATAAGAGTTTATAACCATGGCTACCAAATAAGAGTTTGTAACCTTCTCCTCAAAACTTCATATCCTTTTACTACTTTACTTTTTCTTCCATAGGAATTATCAGTATATAATTTAACCTTGTGTTTTCCCTATGGATCAATGTTAATTATCTTCTTTTCACTTTTTTAATGTGTGCTCCACAAAGTCAGGTCTCTTTGGAAGTAACGTTCAGTATTGCAATGCTATTGCCTAGTGTAGTGGCTGTACAGTATTGGGGATTGAACTCAGGGGCATTCTACTTCTGAGCTATACCCCAGCCCTATTTTTTAGTCTTTCTTTTGAAACCAGGTCTCAATAAGTTGCGGAGGGCCTCACTAGGTAGCTGAGACTGGCCATGAACCCGGATTCTCCTGTCACAGCCTCCCAAATGCTGGGATTACAAGCATGTGCCACCACACCTGGCTCTGTACAGTAAATACTTGTTGAATGAGCAAATGAATGAATGAACTGGAAAAAGGACTTAATTAGAGCCAGCAAACTGAGCTTTATATCTAGATATGTGGCTGAATTACCTTTTGAGCCTTTATGTTTTCCTTCTCTGTGTCTTGATTTCTGCCTCTTTCAAAAAGAATACTGAGCTTTCTTACTTTTTTTTTTTTTGTATTGGGGACTGAACCCAAGGACATTCTACCTCTAAGCTATACCCCAGATCTTTTTATTTTTAATTTCAAAATAGGGTCTTGCTAGGTTGCTGAGGCTGTCCTCAAACCTGGGGTCCTCCTCTTCACTCAGAAAATTTAAAAATTGTCTTAACATTTGGTGTAACAATGTTTGGTTTATAACTTGGAACATGAATAAGTAGGATCCACACAACAAGGTAGAGATGCCTAAAGCTTCTCCTGAATGTTCCAGGAATTGAAGAACTCAGTAAATTGATATGTTCTGTCTGTAAATTGCTGTTATATTGTAATAATTGTCTCTAAAATATGAAGATGAAGTTGCTGTTTCATCTTCATATTTTTTGAAGGCTCATTATACCTTTTAAAAAAATACTTACTGAGCCAGGCTTCTGGCACATGCCTATAATCCCAGTATTTGGGAAACGGAGATGGAAGATTGCAGGTTTGACACCAGCCTCAGAAAATTAGTGAGACTCTTAGCAACCTAGTGGGAACCTATTTCAAGACAAAGAAATAAAAGGTGGGGTGGCTGGGGATGAAACTTAAGGAAGAATGACACACACACACACACACACACATATACACACACACAAACACTTATTTATTCTTTTAATCACTCAGTCACTAAATTTATTTAGACTTGGGGTTTTGCCAGAGGAATAGAAAACAAACAAACAATAACAACAACAACAACAAAAACAGAAAGGGAAAGTTATTACTGTTGTTTAGAAGTTTATATTTTGACAAATCATACTATCCAAGCTGGGTAAGGAGAGAAGTGAGACTATCAAGATAGATTACCTTTCCTACCATTAAAATTCTACTATCAATAATGACAAACCAAAACCACAATATAATATCCATGTTCCTTCTATTATTCGTTAAATTTCTTTTCATATTGTAGGTTTACTGTAGATTATTCTACTTAAGTACCTTAATCCCAGTGAGATTCCTAGTTCTGCCAGTATTTCTCACATCCATTCTCTGTACTACATCTGTTTCTTGCCGCCCTAGTATACACCTTTCTGTCTTTTTTTCTGCCCTAACAAAGTGCTAAGTGATAAGGTTTCATGCCTCTATATTCTTTATACTTGGTAGAATATGTAGTAAAAGGGGAATTGGGAGGATTAAGCTCAACTCTTGAACCCTTCCATGATACTTATTAGATGACAGACACTCTTCTAAACAATATGTGTATACTAACTTATTTAATCTTCACAATAATCATTTGAGAGAGGTGCCATTATTATCTCTTTTATAAATGAGGAAGCAAGGGCTAGAGTTGAATGACTCGATTAGGCCACCTAGCTAATTGCTGGAAGAGGCAAGGATTGAACCAGACAGCTTAGCTCCAGGGTGTGCACTCTCACCCTCTATCCTACATGCAGATCCTCAAGTGTGCTGTGCTGCCTACTTCTGTGGCCCTGCATGTCTTGTCTCTATGCTTATGATACCTTCACTTCCTTTCCTCTGAGAGCTAGCTTCTCCTCACCTCTTAGAGTCCGCGCAAACATCTCTTCTTGGATTCCTTCGATGAATTCTTCTCTATATTTTCTTTTCCAGAACTTAAGTCATCTTTTTGTATGTTTCCTACTGAATTTCTACCATGGCAGTTATCACTTTATATTCTTATTTTTCTTTACCTGTGCTTCCCTTTATAAGAAACAGCACAGTGTCTATTTGTTTAAAGAGTAAGAGAAAGACATGAACCTCTTGGTTCCTTCTAAAATTTTATTTTTAGGTAGCACTTATGGAATAAGAGCTAGGAATGTTCACTTTTTATGGTCAATATTTTTAATAATTAAATTTATTCATGTCTGTCAAAAATGTTATTCTGACATCAGTGTAAATTTTCATTTGGTATGTGAGCTTTTCCAACTGCTTAAAAAATATGTGAATGCTAGAGCAATGCAATGGTCACATCAACAATAAGGCTTTGCATTTTCCTGGGTAGGGCTGTAATCAGTGATCCAGAACAGAATCTAAACACTGAGAAACAAGAATGCGCTCGTATCCTTCCAGATTCCAAGGGAACACCTCTTCGAATTAGGAAAAGAACACTACATGAAACAAAGTAAGATTTTAGCTTTATAAAATGAAGATATTTATGCTATCAATGTATTTTTAAAACCTTCTGAGGTTAACTGAAATGTTTTGTTTGCTTTTCCATTTTCACTATAAAAAGGTCAGCAGGACTTTTGGAGTCTAGATCTCAGTTCTTTCACCTTACAATAGTGGACGCAGTACCTTATTTTATTCTCTTTGCCCTCCAGTATTTATAATTTAGGGGAGAAAAGACACACAATATGTAGGGATAATAAGTGTGAAAAAGATAATATATTAACTCAGACATTAGTATCTATGCAGTATATAATTTCTAAATCTTATTGATATATTAAAAATTAGTATTGCTTCTTTTTTATTTTACTTTGTAGCTTATAAAACCTTTGGGTTGGTGTGTTAGTTTTCTGTTACTGTGACAAAATACCAGAGATAATTAACTTAAGGAATGAAGGTTTATTTTGGCTCATGGTTTCAGTTCAGGATTGCTTGAACTGAATGTGGCAGCACAATACACTTTGGTGGGAATGCATGGCACAGGAGGCTTGTTTACTCATGGCAGCTGGGAAATAGAGAAAGAGAAGAAGGGGTAAAGTTCCAATTGGGTAATTTCAGTAAATATCCCAATGACCCAACTTTCTCCAACTAGGACCCCTTCTTAAATATTCTACCACTTCCTAATAGTGCCACTGGTCAAGTACTAAGTCTTTAACACATGGGCCTTCAGGGATACCTTTCAGATCCAAACTCTAGCAGTTGGAATGGATGTTTACAGTCTCTGGTGCAGCCTGTTATCCAATTGAGAAAAATTACTCTATAAGACAGTTGACATTTAGATTCAGCTTTATTAGACATGGAAAATCTACTCGTACATGAAGCAGCTTTTATATTTTCAGGTAGCTGTACTTATTTGTAGTTTTCTACCACTTTTATCTTTTGGTCTCATTTTTATTTTATGGAAGCCATGCATTTAAATAGTTGAAGATATTATGTATTTAATTTCTTATTACTGAAGTAACAAATTGCCCCAAACTTAATTAAAACAACACAAATTAATTCTCTTATAGTTCTGGAAGTGAACAGTCTAAAACCAAAGTGTTGACATGGCTGCATTTCTTCTAGAAGTTTCAGGGAATAATCCATTTCCTTGTCTTTTGCATCTTCTAGAGGTTGCTTTCATTCCTTAACTCATGGCTCCGTCCTTCAGCTTCAGAGTTAAAGATGATTAGTCAAAATTTCTTATGCCACCAAGATTTGACATTTCTTTTGTAGAGACAGCTCTCTCTGCTTTCCTCTTATAAAGACAGGTATGGTTGCATTGAACCTGCCTTGATAATTCTGGTTATCTCCCTATCTTTAGATCCTCAACTTTATCACATATGCCAGGTCTCTTTTATCATACAAGTTTAACATATTCACATGTGCCAAAAATTAGGATGTGACTATCTTTGGAGACCATCATTTGTCTGTCACACATCTACAATTTCCCTTTTAAAATAAACTTCAAGAGGCTTGGAATGTGGCATAGTAATAGAGTGTTTGCCTATCATGCACAAGGCCCTGAGTACAATTCCCAGTACTTAAAAACCAAAGAAAAAGAAAATAAACTTTTACGGAAATAAAACATACATTTACAAAGTGCGCACATTTTCAGTGTACAGCAGAGAGATTATGACAAACTAAACAATATTCATATATCAAACTCCCACATTAAGAAATCGAACTCCAGAATCTCCTTTATGCTGCTTCCTGGTTCCTGTTCTCTTCCTTGGCCACACCAGGTTAGCTTCCCTCTCCAAACATTATAGATTACAAATGCTTGGTGGTGGTGAACAGTATATAAATGAATTCACAAAATTTGAACTTGGATCTGGCTTCTTTTTTTTTCTTTAATGTTATTTATTTATTTATTTGGTATACAAGATGATGTTTTGATAAACACACGACTTTTCTTTCTCAATGATATATGATATTTCATTAAATATACCAAAGCTTACTTATTCACAGATTCTGTCTCACTTTTGGCTATTTGTGAACAGTGCTGGTTCTGCCTTGAACTTGCTTATGTGTGCCTTCTGGTGAACACATACACTCATATAAGCTGAGTAAATAAGTAGAAGCAGAATTGCTGGACCATTTAGTTTGCACATATCCATCTTTAAAAGATATTGGCAATAGTTTTCCAAACTGGTTGATGCCACTTACACCAGGAGCAGGTGGAGGGTCCTAGTTGCAGTGCATCTTTACATCATCTCTATATATATTTTTTTCATTTTAGTTCTTATGGATGTGCACTGGAATTTTAATTTGCATTTCACTGGAGACTAATGGTATTGGATACTTTTCTACATGCATATTGGTAATCCAGATATCTTCAGATGAGATTTCACTAATTCATCCATTTTTTTCTATATTGTTAATGAGCTTGTGTTTTCTTTAGGAAATTTGAGCTGACCATAAAGTCACTTGCATGCTGACTTTAATGCCACTATGTCATTTGTTGAGTTGTCGTAATGCATAGTTGGCTTCTAGGCTTTTTCTTCAGTTTCATTTATTTGTTTCCCTGTACCTATCTTAATTTGTATTCCTTATATTAAAGTAAATGATTGCAGTGGTTTAAAGTTAATCCAGTTCCATGAAAAATCGTACAGGGTATTGATTAGGAGTGTTGAATATATAGATTTTACCCTCTCTTTCATTTCTCCCAGAAGAGATGGAAAGAACTCTGCTTCCTAAGTTTGGAGGTAGGGATTGGCATGTGTAGTGCAGTTCTTCTCCCCCCTTTTTCTGGAGCAGCTACTTGCAGAAAAGCAAATTTTACCCAATGTGTTAAATTTTTACAGGGTCCCTCTCCAATGAAAACAAGAGGTTAATCTTTTTAATTATAGTATTAAGGACTTAGATTATTGTTGCTGTGTAACTAAAATAAGGTTTCCATGCTAGATATGGTGGTGCATACTTATAATACCAATACTTGGGAGACCGGTGTATTGGGAGGATCCGGGTTCGCGGCCAGCCTCAGTTACTTAGTGAGGCTCTCTGCAACTTAGTAGACCCTGTTTCAAAATAAAGAATAAAAAATAGGTCTGGGTGTGTAGCTCCGAGGTAGAATGCCCCCAGGCTCAATCTCCAGTACCATAAAGAAAAAAGTAAAATAAAATAAAACAAGGTTTCCAACAGCTTTATCAATAATAAAATTCATATTTGGTTTTCAATACATTTGATTCTTCTTTCTGTATTGGTTTGGAACATGGATAGACAGAAGTGTTTGAGTGGCTCATTGGGTACCTAATACTCAGCATAGCACTTTGCATTTCATATCGGTGTTCATTCACTTCTTTTATCTTTCCATGAAGTTCCAGGCTCTTTGATGCTATTACTTCAACCTATCAGCATTAAAGAGAGTTCTGTACACTACTGAGAAGCAATATAATGTAATGGTTAAGAGCACGGAGTTTTCTTTATAGCTCTGCCATTTCCTAATTATATGGTCTGGGGCAATTTACTTAACCTATCTCTGACTCTGTAAAATTTATTTGTAAAATGAAGATAATAGTACTTACCACATAGAGTTATTGCAAATGTTAAATAAACCATTGCTCATTAAAGTCACTTAACAATGACTAGTGTCTAGGAATTCCTCAATTAGTGGTTATTGTTGCTCTTATTTTCTCAGCATTTAGAATTGCTCCAGGCACATAGTGGGCATTCAATAAATACATTAATACCAATGGATTAAATTGAATTGAGATGACTAAGCTCACTCTGCATGAGTTGCATGAGTGGTTCTACTCTGTGTTCACAAATCCTCATTTGATTTGCAGGACCTTGTTTCCTATTTCCTGCTTTGCTTTCATAGAGACCTAGATTTTACAGAGGGATAGCTTTTCAAGATTCCAATGACCTAGACACACTTACTTGCTATTTACATTATTGCTCTTTCATTACATCTGCAGTTTTATTGGATGAATATCATAAAATTATTTAGGAAGAGAAATAATAACTCATCATTGAACCTTCAAATCTCCTGACAAAGAATATTATTAATTGTAAGGTGCCAAAGTGTGTGCATTTGAATTTTGCTTCACCTTTTTAAACAGTTTTAGGCCTGAACAACTTTATGAGACCATTCATTGCTGTCTGAAGACTGCAAAGATTAAATACCTGACAGACCTATTCCAAGGCATGAGCTTCAGCCCTCTTTTCCCCTATTCTGTTATTTTGTAAGGAATACTTTCAGCTACCTGTAACTGAAAACCTGACTGGTAGTGGCTAAATGAGTCAGAATTTATTTCATTTTTCTTATATGTCCAGCTGCTTGGAGGTAGGCACTTGTTTTGGTTAGTGACTCAGTGATGCTGTTGTTCTGGGCTGGTTTCTCTAGATCACATTGGCAGTCCTTCCTTCCTTCCTTCCTTCCTCCCTTCCTCCCTTCCTCCCTTCCTCCCTTCCTTTCTCCCTCCCTCCCTTTCTCCCTCCCTCCCTTTCTCCCTCCCTCCCTCTTTCCCTTTTCTTCCTTCTTTCCTTTTTTTTGTGTGTGGGTGGGGGGGTGGTACTGGGGATAGAACCCGGTGGCATTCTAGCACTGAGCTACACCTCCTGGCCCTATTTTATTTTATTTTAAAACAGGATCTCACTAAGTTGCTGAGGCTAGCCTCAAGCCATGATCCTCCTGTTCTAGCCTCCCAAGTACTGAATTATAGGAGTGGGCCACCAAGCCCTTCCATGTTGACCTTTCTGATGTGGTTACTTGATGTCTCTGTTGACTTCTGGCATCATACCCCTTTCATGGACACAGGAAGGAGTTCTTCCCATGACTCTGTCTCATCAGGACAAATTAAAATCTTTCCTGGAAGCTTATTGGTGGAACTAGGTTCATCAGTCACCCCTAAATTGAAGATGCAAAGAAACAAATTCTGTGGTAGGAGGGAGGAAAGGAAGGGGAAGGTTAGAAATGGTTTAGGTTTCAGGTAGCCCCACATAACAATGCCAGTCATGAATGTACCATCTCTGTCCAATATTCACTTTTATAGCACTTTGATACCAGAGGTTCTAATGTAAGTCATTCGTGTATTATATACTACATCTTATGGTATTGTAAGTTAAGAGTGTATTATAAATTAAGAGGGATTATATGGAGTCCCTCTTATTATGTGGGGGTGGAGGAGCAAAGCTCTGGTCTTCAATTTACGTACATCTCAGGGTGATTTCTTCTATGTCTGCTGTAGTAACAATCTGAAAGAGTTTTATTTTTTGTGTTTCAAAATATTACCATGACCTTTTTGTACATTTATCATTTATATCAAATATAATACCTTAAAATTATTGACAAAATTTATTTCTAACAGGATAAAAACTCATTCTACATTAACTGAAAATGTCCTTTCACATAAAATACAATTTGATGGTAGGATCATATCAAGGTAATTGTTATTTTATTACATTTTAACTGTATGATTATAAAGATATATTTTCTTTGCACATAGAAATAATGAGATTAAATAAATTTGTCCCACGTAAGTGAAAAATATGAATTGATAATGTGTATTTTTAGGTAATAGCTATTAATTTGTTATAAAATATATGAAATATGAAACTAAGAAAAATATTTTAATTAGAAGTTACAAGTGATTTTAAATGTTATTTATTTATGTATGTATTATTTATTTTTGTGTGGTACTCAGGATTGAACTAAGGGACATTTTACCTCCAAGCTATACCCCCAGCCCAATTTTATTTTTTATTTTGAAACAAGGACTCGTTAAGTTGCAGGGGGCCTCACAAGGTTGCTGAGGCTGGCTGTGTACCTGCAATGCTCCTGTCTCAGCCTCCAAAGTACTGAGATTACATGTGTGGGCCACCACCCCGGGCACTTTAAATGTTATTTAAAAAGCAACTTAGAGAAATGAATTTTTAAAAGTATGCATTACTACTAGAAAGTTATAAACTATTTAAAAGTAACTTCTATGTAAGATGCTTTAATTAATTTAATTATAATGGTTTTAGTTAAGAGTGGATTATTCATAGATGGAGCAAATGACAAGGGAAGATGATTTTTAAATCTCTTACTCAGTCTTATAAACTTTCATCAGTACGTATACTACTTGATTTTTTTTTGTGTGTGTATGTATTTCTAGTTAAATGTGCACATTAAAATTATATGTGTTCAGTGATTTTAAATATTTCTATGGTAATAAAAGATAATAAATGCATATCTTTGAGTGCCTTCTTACAGACATTTTGAAAGAAATTACACTTTATTAAACATCTTTGTCAAATTAGGAATCTACATTGTGATATACCCCTGTTCATATCAGTATAAGAGAAAGCTTCTCCCTTCCTCCAAACCTAACCTGACACTTGAACAAGCTATGGTGTGTTTTCCTCCAGCTTCCAGACCCCTCCTCATTGCCAGATACTCAAAGGGTTATATTATCCCTCTTTGATGAGTTTGGGAGTGTTCAGGGTGGTATGGCAGTAGACTATATTATCCCTCTTAGATGCACAATTTTAGTTTATTATTTAATTTAAAAATTACTCTATTTGAAAATCTTTGTTATAATTCTGTTTTTCTAGAAATGGACGTGATGCCTGTAGAGAGCTGATTGGGTTCTTTTTTACTCATGACCAGTCTCTTACAATGTATGAATATCGACAATTTGGGAAAAACAGGTATGTCATAAAACACTGTTAGAACCTATCTAGAGACAGTTACCTCTAGGAGATGCTGAATAACTTCTTTTCTCATTTAACTTCTAGAACAAGTGTGCTTCCTTTTATTCAAAAAAGCATTTATAGTCATCAATGTGGACGAAGAAAAGGAAAACAATACCAACTTGGTGATTTTTATATTGTAAGTTAAGAGTGTATGTGTGCAAATATTTAATATCAGATATCAGATTATGTGGAGTCCCTGTGGGGGTGGAGAAGCAGGCTTCTGGTCTTCAGTTTATTTCTTCTCTGTTTTCTTGAGTAGGGATTTTTGTGAATGGGCTAATGGCTCTTGTTTCCCCAGGAAGTTCTGCCTCCCAGGAAGGAGCCCAGTGGTATGAATCTAGCATAGCATTTATTTCCCACAACTCCAGCCCATACTCCATTCCACAATGTAGGTTATACCTAAGAGAGCTTGTCTTTTGGTACTTATAAAGGCTCTACAAGGTAGTATAATTGGGTGAGTGGCTATCTTAGTGACTCTAGGAGTAATGCTCTACCTATAGCTGACTTATTTTCTGAGGATGCACTGTTTCCTCCATGGAGGGGCATTGGCCTCTGGAGCTGTCACATATCTGAAATCCTGTCCATCTTGTAATTTTCACACCCTGGAAAACTTCTGGCATATGGTGTGACAAGAGTCCCCTAGTATAGGCAGATCATAGAAGTTACCATCTGTATAGTGCTTTGAAATTTTATTTTTAATTTTTGAGGTGCTGAGATTGAATCCAGAGCCTCGCCCAGGTTAGGCAAGTACTCTACCACTGATCCACACCTCCAGCCCCAGTGTTCTGAAATTTTAAGCCATAAATTGACATATTAATATTATGACTAAAATGAAGCACTACAATAAATCTATTCATATGCTAAATGCTGGAGATAAAACAATGAATCAGTGAGACTCATCCCCTGCTTTTGTGGCACTTATATTCTAATGGGGAAGAAAGAAGGAAGGGAAGCATGGGACAAAGTAGGAGGAATTATAATCCAGTTTCATGGGGCAAAGCATATTACCTGGAGAAAGTGACATCTTACTTTAAGTAGGAGTTAACTAGGCTGAGATAGGGATGCAGATAAGGGTAGGGAAAAACTTCTAGGTAGAAGAGAAGCTCTTGCAAAGAACAATAGCAAGAAAACATAGGGATTCTTTGGAGAACTGAAAATAGTTCAGTTAGGTTGAAATTTAGAGTTCAAGTTGAGAGTTTATTAAAAGTAGTCTTATGTTAAAGAGTTGTATGGAATGTACTAGCAAGTCACTTTAAGATATTGGTGAATAGAATTGACATGATTAGGTTTGTTACTTAGAAAGATCTCTCTGATTACAACATGGGAAATGGTTTGAAAAGTAGGTATGCAAGGATTGAACTGGATTGAATTATATTAACCAAGGAGAGAGGTTATAGCAAACTGAATTAAATAAGTGATTATATCTACAAAGCTAATTATAAGCATAAAATATTTAGGAGGTAAAATCAATAAGATGTGATGGCAAAGTAGAGAAGAATGAGGGGTGAGGGAAGACTTGACGTCTTAGTCTCAGATTAAGTATGCTATACCTTTGCCACTCAATTGTGCCTCTTGAGATCTAGAGACAATCAGTTCTGACTTCTGCTTTACAACCTATGGAGAACATGTTTAATGTCTATCCCAAGATTAAAGGGACCTAGCTGTTTCTGTCTCCAACAATTTTGTGTAGTTAATGATTTATTCTCACCATTCCCATTCCATATTACCACATGTGGAAATCTGCTTCTTTTTATGATTTTCATGAAAGAAAGGAAGAAAGAAAAGGGAAGGAAATAAGGAAAGGAAAGAAGGTGAAGAGAGGAAGGAAGGAAGACATAGACATTTTGAAGGGGACATCTAGGGAGATTTATATTGTAGCAGTGCAGCCGGGCGTGGTGGAGCACGTTTGTAATCCCAGTACTTGGGAGGCTGAGACAGGAGGATCTGGGTTCCAGGCCAGCCTCAGCTACTTAGTGAGGCCCTCCACAACTTAGTGAAACTGTGTTTCAAAATAAAGTATACAAATGGAGCTGGGGGTATAGCTCGGAGATAGAATGCTCCTGGGTTCAATCCCCAGTACCACAAAATAAATAAATAAAATATATTGTAGCAGTGTAAACAGTCTACAATATATTATTCTTAAAAATGTTTTCCATGTTAAAGGCCCTCCTCTCCATTTTCTGACTTTTCTACTTCTTGCCACTTCCCCAATATTCTATTTTTTCATATAGAAATATTCACCCCTGCTGGGCATGCTGACACATGCCTATAATCCCAGTATGTATTTAGGAGGCTGAGACAGGAGGATTGTAGGTTTGAGACCACTCTCAGCAACTAATGAGACTACCAGAACCTAGCTAGACCCTGTTTCAAAACAAAACAAGGTGCTGGAGGTGTAGCTCTGAGGTAGAATGCACCTAGTTTCAATTCCCAGACACACACACACACAGACACACACACACACACACACACACACACACGAATATTCAGCCCTCTTCTTCCTGCTTTATTGGTGGTAGTGGCGAGGATTCCCTTCTACCTTCCAGATATTTCTATGGAACCAAAATTTTTATTTCTATATGTCCCATCAACTCTTTCCTTAAATTCTTCTTAAAAGAAATTCTGGCGCCAGCTGTTAGGATAATACTCATAGAAGAAAACTTACATGTATCCATAGACAAATCTCCATAGAGGTACATTCATGCATGTAGCTACTCATCACATATGTTTTCACTCATACTCCTGCAAATATAGCATCAAACAGTGATATAGACTGCAGACTGCAGGGTAGATCGTCACGCATGCATGTAGGTACATGCACATATACTCATGTATAAAACTGTGCTGCACACCTCACATGGTCTCTTCAGTTGTTTAACATAATTCTTATTTACAGGAGACTATGGAACTTCTCATCCTCAACCTTATCCTCTTTCAACTAAAAAAACCAACCTAAACTGCTCTGTACTACTAGATATTCTGCTTGGATTATTGTGACCCAAATCAAGATATTTTACTTTATCACTCATAGTTCTCTATGTCACACATCTGAATTGCAGGTTCTTTGAGTTTTTCTTTATGCATCCTCTTTTTTTAATCCCTGTAAGTCTTTCCTTCAATTTTTGTTTGCTTCTTCATAACCAGAAAATCACTCATTTCTCTAAAACCTTTCTGACTTATAGGTATTGCTCTTCCATGGAGATCCAGGAAAATTATAAAAGTTGTTCAAATCTGACCTCACTATATAAAATGACTCCTCTATCTTTTCATTTCTATATTAATTGGGCTTAATCTTTCTTCAGACTTTCCATAACCTGATGTTATAGTATATATGTGTATGTTAATCTATTAGCTTTCTCTATTATGAAACTATAACTATATGAAGAAAATTACTTACCTATCTGGGACACTACAATATTTCTGGTGTCCTGAAGAGTGTTGCATATTTAAGAGGGACTGAATAAATATTTTTAAACAAATGGATTGAAATTTAATTAAAATTTTAATTTGATAAGTGCTCGGATTTTTATTCCTGTAATACACACACACACACACATATATACACCTTATTCCTGAGAAAAAAATGTATGTGTGTGTATGTGTAAACACACAAACATATTTTTGTCAGTACTGGGGACAAAGTCTGCTAAGCAAGTACTCTACCACAGAGCTACACTTATAAACCCTGAAGAAATACCTTTAATATATTTTTTTTAATTAAAAGCACTAAGGCAAGGAAAAAATCATCTATATTCAGATTCTTAGCCAATGGAGATGGCATGAAAGAATCTATAAAGCTAAAGGGTCATGCTGGATATAAACTTATTTCCAACATACTGACAGTTTTAGAAGTGTAGCATATTAAGCAGTTTCCTGAAAGGCCTTACCAGATGTCAGTGATATGAAATATTTGCCCACTGAGGAAGACTCAAAGCTTTACATTTGTAGTATAGGAAAATTTTGCAAAGTTTTGTAGTCAGACATGTTTAAATCTTTACCTGAAAGTGAGAATTATTATTATGATTATTTTATTTTCCATCTTGCCTTTGAAAAACAAATTCTACCTATTTTTTCTGGAAAATGGAAAATGGCACACTTTGTTGCCAATGTTATCTTTCTTAAAATAATATCCACATCTACGGAACTTTAGATTTATGGTCCTAAGAGCATCATGTTTTTTTTTTTTTGTTTTTGTTTTTGTTTTCCATACTGGGGATTGAACCCAGGGGCATTCTACCTCCAAGCTACACCCCCATCCCTATTTTTTATTCTTTATTTTGAAACAGGGTCTCACTAAGTTGCAGAGAGCCTCACTAAGTAGCTAAGGCCAGCCGGGAACCCGGATCTTCCTGTCTCAGCCTCCCAAGTACTGGGATTACAAGCATGTGCCATCGTGCTCTGCTTGAGCATCGTGTTTTGAGAAATAGAAATCTAATTTTACTCTCTGGAATAAGTATCCAGTAGAACTGAAATTTTTACTCTGATTATTTTTTCACAATCCAAGTTATCTTTTTTTTTTGTGGTACTGGAGATTGAGCTCAGGGGCATTCTACCTCTGAGCTATACCCCCAGCCCTATTTTTCATTCTTTATTTTGAAACAGGGTCTCACTAAGTTGCGGAGTGCCTCACTAGGTAGCTGAGGCTGGCCGCGAACCCAGATCCTCTGGTCTCAGCCTCCCAAATGCTGGGATTACAAGTGTGCTCCACCACACCCAGCCAAGTTCTCATTTTGATAAATTATTGTGCTTATTTCCATGGATATATGAAAATGGCCTAAAAGCAACCTCTTATCATAAAGAAACTTGGTAGAAGTAATCTATCCTTCCATTTCCTTTGGAATTTATGTGATGCTTAGTTATAGATAGAAAGCTACCTATCATTGAAGTGGGGAGAAGTAGCTTCATGTAATTTTAAATTATATTTGATTATTTTTCACTTGTTAGTAGTATTAATATTATGCTCATATGTATATATAAAATATATATACATTTTAATATATTTATTTATTTTTTATGTTGAGGTTTGAATCCACTGATGTTCTACCTCTGAGGCTAGTTTCAGCCTCGTAAACACTGGAATTATAGGTGTGTGTCACCATGCCCAGCATATATGTGTGTGTGTGTGTGTGTGTGTGTGTGTGTGTGTGTGTGTGTGTGTTTATGTGTGTAATGTAGTGTTTGTCTTTCTGTTTGGCACAACATTGTAAGGTAGGAGGCCTCAAACCTTTGGGGCAAATTAAAAAATATCATTTTCTATACTTTAATGGTTCTGCCTTGATTTACTTATAATCTCAACTTCAGATGTTAATTTGACTTCTCCTAGGCTTGATATATGAAGTCTTTAAAGCAAAACAGTAGAAAACCCTGGCATGAAAAATAGCAGATAGTAGATTTTCAGTGAAGTACTTCTGAACTTTTTTTTTCTATCATCTATCTATCTATCTATCTTTTTTTTTTGCATAGAAAATGAAACATTTGGCCAGTACACTGAGGCAGAGAAGAAGCTACTTTGGAAAGACAGAAGCTAGAAGCAAAGGAGCTCTACTTGCCTCTAAATTCACCCATGTCATTAGCGTGGCATATCTGGAACCCATCTGCAACCTTCTCTGGGAGGCTCCATTTCACTGCTTCCTACTTTCTTAGTTGAAAAATATTTTAAGGATTTTTCCCCTGATTGGTGTTGGGGAAACAGAATTGAAAGAAAATCTGGCAACACAGAAAACTTACAAGTGTAGTAAAGAAAATAGGTTTATGATTGGATAAGTATTAAACCAAGATGTAATGCACATCACAGGGAATTTGCTAAAAGATCACAAAGACAGAAATCTCACCTTTTTATGTAGCCAAAAATATATCACTTAGTAAATACAAGTACCTTACCCTCCAGTAAGAGAACTCAACAGCGGCATTTGTCACACCTCTTTCATCCTAGATTCCCCTGGTAATTGGGTTAGCTAATTGACTTCCTCCAGAGGAAAACAGGTTTTTCATCTTTATGACAAGAGGTGATTTTGCTCTTGGAGCAAGGTGCCTGAGGAAGTTAGGCTTCCATGGAGTGAGCTTCTCATAGAAACTGGCAGATAGGAGCACTATGCCCTTGGTGTTCACATTTCAAAGAGAGAGTCCCAGATCCTGGAGAAAGATTTTCCTAGGTCAGAAAGCTGACAATAGGCCTATCTAATTTTCAAAAGAACTTATATACATTTCAAAGAGAGGAGAAAATATAATTAAAAATTTCTGAAGGAAATTCTAAGAAAAAGGAAGGGGGGCAGGAATCTCTTCCCTTACATTGAACAGGAAGAATTAAACCCTTGTTTTTAATTTGTATTTGTCCATGCACTGGCCACATGTATATATGAGCAGAAAAATAGATAATTATTTTCCTTTTTTTTGTATTAAAAAACCTTATGTTTATTATAAATTAGTTTTGAAATTTTTCCTCATTTGCAGTAAAAATAGTTTCATTCAATTTCCTTTGTCCTGAATAAAAACTCCAAATTTGAGGGCTTATCCAAATTATGCAATTGCTTCCTTACTAAGTTCATCCCTTAATATCTTTTTTTTTAAATTTTTATTTTATTTTATTTTTTTAGCATGGATTTTTATATATTTCTTGGGTACAACAGGGTTAATCACACATTTTTGTTGGGTACAAGCTAGTACAGGTAAAGACATCCATGCACATAAGAAATAAAGATAATTATTTTCTAAGTTTGGTTTTAGGATGTTGTCAGTGAACTTTGATGTGCTAATTGCGTAAAGATTAAGTTTTATATTTATATGATCTTTTCATCAAAAGACCAGGTGAAAGAGTGTGATATATCAATTCATGGTGCATCTATTTATGGACCAATAGCTCTATTTCTGTACTTAAGAATATCATAATTTCTAAGGAACAAATTTGTCCTCCTCCCCTCATAGTTCTTACTAAAAATTCTGAGTTTCTTACATTGCTGGATTTTTTGTTCATATCGATCATTAAATAGAAGATTGTTCTAATTGATTGGGAGATTAGGTTATTTTTCAATAGTATTAGCTGAATCCTTTATAGTTTCTAGATACTCTCCAAATATAATTTTTAAACCATTATTAAAATATACCATGTCACAAAATCAAAACCAAATATTTTAAATTAGCATTAGCTGTATTTTACTTCTAATATACTTTCCAGCTTTAAATAATACTTCCGTTTATTTCTTCAGGGTGCAACCTTGACATTTTTGAGCTCTGATCATCCAAGCCTTCCCAAAAGCATAAAAGAAAATACATTACTTAGACTTCGAGTCACAGATATTGATCAGATGGCGTTGGATTCTTTGAAGTAAGTCAAATAGGCACTTGACATTTTAAAAGTAAATGAAAACATCATTTTTATTATCTTCAAATGAGATTCTATTTAAATGCAAAATATTTAGACTTTAGATAATTTTTTTAAAAAGCATAGCGATGTAGGTTTGCTTTGTGTGCTATCTTGTTCTCATGTACATTGTGTGTGTGGGAACAGTTATAATCAATTGAAAAATTTCAGAAGTTCCATTTTGTGTTAAAGATAACTTATCAATTTGCCTTTACTATGACATTTTAATTTTATCAAATGCTTCCAAAATAGTATGTTGCAAAATATAGAGTAACTGTAAAATATCATAATAATTTTTCCCATGTTGTTGGTCTAGTCCTTTTTTTTAGCATACAACAGTCTTGGGTCCTATACATTTATAGTATTCATTGATTAGTCACAAATATAAAATGAAAAAATACGATGAATAAAGAAGGATTTTAAATGATTTTGAGGTTTTTAAATCACAGTATATGTATATATATATACACACATATATATCTGTGCAAATATATACATGCATACATAACTGCGTATGAATTAATCTGTATAAATTAATTCATTGATGGGGAGCCCTCTTTAAAATAACATTTTTACATTTGATACTTTTCAAGGTAAAGTTTTTTTTTTAATGTAATGGTTTAAATTAAGTATTTAAAGAACCTTGAGCCAGCTATAAAAGTGAACATATTCACAGGTAGTTCTTGGAAAGATTTAAAGATTTGAGCTCTTTACTTAATTCTTCTGATAATCAGAGCAGGAGACAAAATTGGGAACTGATTGAAATCTAGCAGTCTTCTATTTCTGAGGGTTTCTTTGAGTCTGGAACAGGGAAGAGCTTAATTTCTGTACTTGAGATCTCAAAATAGAGTATATTTCTCTCAATGTGAATGTGTCAATTGCAGAACTTTTTCTGTGGACCATGAAGAAGATATAATCAGTCAAGAAGCCAGTGATAGGCTGGTCTTCAAGTCCATTCAAGGTATGTGTTTTCACTCTCAAATATTAGTTTCAGTGTTCACACATTTTTGCTATTATCAGTTAGAGCAGTATTTTGGGGTACTTCTCAGTTTTATGGCACTTGGTTTATATTTCCTATTTATTTTTAAAAGTTTATATGTTTATATATATATATACTTATTTATCAGAATATTTTAAGGATGTATTCTATGGTAAGTGTCCTGAATAAATATAATATTATGTTAATTATGAAATTAAGAATTTTAGAAAGTACTAGATGAGTTTATTAAAAACTAAATAAGATAGAAAATCGACTATTACAATATTTGCCTTTGCAGCATTAGATGATATATTAAAGGTTTGTGGTGGTCTAGTATAAAAGAAAAAGTGCTAGATCAGAATGGCTCAGTTCATATTTGAATTCTGTTGTTCAGTCAACACACAACTTTGTATAAATCCCTGGTACCTCTTTCTTCATCTCAAAAATGAGGATAATGATACCCCTCATTATCCTTCCAGGGCTGCTATAGGTAAAAATGGGATATGTAGAGGCTTTTCAAACTAAAACATTTTATAGATTTTATTTTTAAGAATCCAAAGTTATACCCACTGCAATATACTAGGCTGTAATAGACAATTTTTTTTTTGTTGGATCTCATAGTCTAGAAGGTGGAAAGGTATTAAATAAGTAATCATAGAAATAAAAAAAACCTTATGAATTTTGATGAATCCAGAGATATCATTTAAAGATAAGGGATTCACAGTAAGAAGGCTAGAAACAGATTTGATGGCTGGCTGCGAATGCTATTGTAACTCAAATATTTTTGATACTATTCTTAGTAGTTTTTCTATTCTATGGTAGTCAATACAGCTTTTTTTTCACTATTGAATCTAGTGACCTTTGTTATTTTCTCTACTGTATTAAATCTAATAACTGCTTTAGTAAAGCTACCAGTATTTTCTTGAGTAAATATGGTACAAACTATACTAAGTGAAATGAGAACCTAGAAACCCGAGAATATATCTTCTTAAGAATTTCTGGAAGAAGGGTTACTTTAAATACCTAAGTATAAAACAGCACTTCAAAACCTTGATGCAATTAAACAGCATTGTTGCAATTTGATTATTTCAAACTATTTCCAGAATTTTTAACTAAGTTTTGAGTGATTTCCTTGGCATAATTTTTGTAATTCAGTAACAGTAAAAAAAGAGGAAGCCAGGCATGGAGGTACACACCTATAATCCCACTACTTGAGGGGCTGAAACAGAACTGCAGACTCAAGACCAGCTTCAGCAATGTAGCAAGACTCTCAGCAACCTAATGAGACCCTGTTTTAAAATAAAAAATAAAAAGGCTGGGGGTGTAGCTTAGAGGTAGAACACCCCTGGGTTCAATCTCCAATACCAAAAAAAAAAAAAAAAGGAAAAAGACTAAGATGTAGGGATGGTTAGATAAAGAATTCTACACAGTACAAACTAAGATTTTATTGGTAGCAGTTAAGTTATTTTCTTGCTAATGAAAAGAAACATCATTTTTCTATATTTAAAAATATAACACTTTCACCACACAGTGGTGCTATAGTTCTGGTATATTTGCATGTGATTGTAGATATAAAATCCTCTTTATTAAAAACATTTTATTTTCTAAAGTGTTTTGTCAGTCATATACACAATTTGGTTCAATATTCACATCCCTTATTTTTATTGCATCAACTTGTACTTTCTTACAAAAGAAACAACTGCAGTTTGATACCTTTATACATAGGAACAATTAGTTTCCATCTCTCTTTTTGTTAAACAGATGCACTGAAAGCAAAACTACATAAAAGAGGTGTGCGTATTTTGACAGGATTAGGAAAATACTTTCAACAATTGGACAAGGAAGGAAATGGACTTTTAGACAAGGCAAATTTTCAGCGAGCTCTAAAAGTATTTCACCTGGAAGTGTCTGAAAAGGTATGTACCACAGAAAATTTTCTGCCCTGAATAATATACTATTCTTAGGTGGCATTATTATTCAACATTCTACTGAAATCTTAGTAACTTATTTGTGTCCTTTTTTATGTATTGTTAAGCCAGCAGGCAACAAGGTCTGTTGACTTTTGAAACTTCAACATTCATTCATTCATGATATATTTATTGAGAGCTTCATAACCAGGCATTGGGCTAAGTTCTGAGAAGACATACTATCTCTACTAGGATCCTGAGGAAAATGAGCAATTAGATATGTGTTAAACAGAGTATGTTTTTTTGGAATACATGAAATGGTATCTGATTCCAAGCCAGATTGTGGAGAAGGAGAGGAAGGATTGTAGAAGGATTTCTAGAGGAGGAGGATACATCCAGGTTGAGTTTTGAAGGATGGGAAGAAATTAACCAGACAATGGTGGAGGAGTAGGGTGGATCAGACAATGGACATTTCATGAAAAGGAGAAACACATGTGGAGTCGTGGAGGGAAAAGGGAGTGTGGCCTGTTCCCCAAATGGCAAATGGTATGTTTCACATACTGTTCCCTCTGCTGTGAGTAATCTCCCACGGGATTCTTAAGTGCTAGGTCTTCTTACCTTTTAGGCCACAGCTTTCTTTATTAAAGCATTGTTCTGACACTTCTGTCTAAAAAAGCACCAACATCTGACCTCTAGACCTTACTATGTTAATTTCCCATTTTATTTTTTTCATGCCACGGTGTGAATACCCTCTGGCTCTGCCTGCAAGTAAAACACAGGCTCCATAAGCGTAGAGACCGGGGTGTTTCTGTTTCCTGCTTCTTTTCCATCACCTCATATAGGATCTGGCACATAGAGAGTCCTGGATAAATAGTGCATTCGTTTGAATGAATACATGTGGGGAAAGAAGGAAAAAGAGAAGAGTAATGAGAAGTAAGTGTGGTATATTAATGTCTTGCATTCCATATTAAGAAGTTTGGATTGTATTCTAAATGGACATGGTTTTGATTTGTGTTATGGATTTCAGAAAAAGGACTCTGGCATTGTTCTCTTTTGCTTCAAGTGGTCTTGTTGCAGGGGCTAGTGTATTTTGTGGAAGGAACACTGAAAATTGTGTTTGTGAGATACGGGTTCAAGTTCTAGCCTGATTGCCTTAACCTTGTGATCTTGGACAAGTCTTTTAACTTTTCTGATTGGCAGTCTCTGCCTCAACAACTCTGAGGTAACTATAGTTGGAGTTTCTTGGAAGCTCAGATGAGAAAATTACATGGGAATATGTCTTATAAACTATAAAATTCTCTGCCAGTATGATGTTGTTTATCACCGGGTTTTTATGATCCTAGTGAGACACACCAGAGTCATTTGCCCTTACCTCTTTTTGTCACAGATGAAAAAAAGAAAAAAGAAATTGGAAAGTCTTGTTTGATGATCATACTAGCAATAAATAACTTATGGAGAACTAGAGCTCATATGCTTTGGCCTTATCTGGTAATTTTCCTGCTTTGCTGCAGTACTTCCCATCTTGATTGTCTGCTGATTGGATTTATGAGTAAAACTACAATAATTATATGACTTTTCTTTTTTTTACACCGAGGATTGAATCTAGGGGCTTTCTACCTCTTGAGCTAGACTGCCAGCCCAATTTTATCTTTTTATTTTGAAATAGGATCTAAGGTTCTGAGAGCCTCACTAAGTGCTGAGACTGGCCTAGAATCTATGATCCTCCTGTTTCAGCCTCGTATGTATTACATTACAGGTGTGCATTGCCATGACGGCTTAATTATATAAAATTTACAATATTGGGCTAACATATGAAAATATGAGTAAGCTTCTCCCTCTCTCACATATTTTAAACAGTATTCCTCTTTTGTTTTCTGTCATGTCAGTGCATCCTGCTTATGCAATGATAAGCATATGAAAGGGATGGGAGAAGAGGACATAAGAATCACCAACCTGGGTCTAATTGTGGAAATAGAAAGTAGTTGTGCAAAGACGATGTCATTCTTCCTGAGTTGAAATTTTTTCAAAAAATTTCTATCTATCCTAAAGAGCCAATTTATATAGAAATACTGTCAATGTATTTACCTCAATTTTTTCAACTGAATTATTCTCCATTTTGTACTATATCTAGAGTTATATAATTTTTTTGTAATTTTACCTAATTCATGAAAATAACTTCTTTTAAACTTTAAGAAGTATATTTTAATTCTAGTATTCTGTAATTTGGATGAGGAAATCTATCTTCTGTACATATTACTCATGATTTTAAAGGCCAAGCTAATTTTCAATTCAACTGCAATCTTAAAGTCTTTGTAATATATAGGGCTTCATGATAGATTTTAAAAATGTGCTGGGCATGGTGGTGCACACCTATAATCCCAGTGCTTAGGAGGCTGAGATAGGAGGATCACAGGTTTGAGAACAGCCTCCACAAATAGTGAGACTCTTATCAACTTAGCAAAAGCTTGTTTCTGAATTAAAATATATATGTGTGTGTGTGTGTGTGTGTGTGTGTGTGTGTCTGGGGATATATCTTGGAGACAGAATGCTTCTAGGTTCAATCTCTAGTACCACAAAACAAAAACAAAAAATGTATGGGTTATTGAGTATTGAGGGGAGGCAGGGCATTCTGATATTTAGTTTTTCTAATTAATGTTTTATTTTTAAAAATCAAGCCAAAATAGAAAAGAATGGTTTTTGAGTACTTATTTGCCAGCTACCTTGCTAGGTGTTTTATTTATATTCTCATTTAAAGCTAACAACTTGATTGAAGCAGTGAAAATATATTTATCTGAACTTAAGAGAACACATGCTATAATTTCTGAGTTGTCAAGAATGCTGTGAATAGAACATTCGATTAAATAGTGCATTTGCTGGAGAAGCAAATGTAATGGCAAAGTGAACACATTGACATAAGGGGTTTTCTCAAAATTACACCTTTCATTGTCAATTTTGGAATAATGTTAGAGTCATTCAAATCTCTCATCCTTTCAAGCATGAAGACTAGCAGAAATACAGTATGTGGATACATGCTGTTGGAGGCATTTCAGAACCCAGTCATTTTTGAATTGTCATAGATGTAATACACTAAAAATAATGAAACATTCAACACCAAATAAATGGTCAGCACGTTTTTCTTTTTTTTGAAAGAAAAGAAATGAAAACATAAAAGGACAGTTTATTACCAGAGCATGACTGCTTTGTGGGGGACAGGTGGTAATATATAGAGCAAAGGAAGGTCGGTCAAAGGTACAGAGTTGCAGGAGGGACAAGTCTAGTTATCTATTGCACAGCATGGTGACTATAGGTAATAATAATATATATTTCAATGGCTAAAAGAGGATTTTAAATATTCTCATCATGAAGAATGATAAGTATTTCAGGTGATGGATATGTTAATTAACTTTATCTGGTCATTCCATAGTGTATACAAGTACTCAGAGAACATATACTCCACAAATATATACAATTATTTGCCAATGAAAAATAGGATAACTTAAAACAAGATAAACTTGTGAGTTATTGACACTCCTACATGGTTCTTAACCTTACAGAAATGTTGGCCTCAGAGTCCCTTTAAATAATATTCATAATGGTTTAACTGGATTTATATGGATCTCTCTGAATTTGCTACAAAATATGTAACAAAATATGACTGTGATGATTTTGTTGTTACCTTATATAACTTAAAGATGTAACAGAGATGAATGTGACTTTTTCTAGGATTTCGAATCTTCGTGGCTAATTCTGAACAGCAATGGCAATGGCAATGGGCAGGTTGATTATGGAGAATTCAAACATGCCATTATTGGTGAAATGAATGAATATAGGAAATCATTTGTTCGAAAGGTAACTATTATTTATTTATTTGGTACTGGGGATTGAACCCAGGGGCATTCTATCTCTCAGCTACATCCCAGATATTCTTGTTATTTTTATTTTGAAACAGTCTAGGTGAGTTGCTGAAGGTCTTGCTAAGTTGCTGAAGCTGCCCTCGAACCTGTGATCCTCCTATATCAGACTCCCAAGTACTGGGATTATAGACGTGCACCACTACATATGGCTTAAATATTTTAAATTAGTACTTCTTTTTTTTTTTTTTTGCGGTACTGGGGATTGAACCCAGGGGCATTATACCTCTGAGCTACACCCTCAGTCCTATTTTTTTATTCTTTATTTTGAAACAGGGTCTAACTAAGTTGTGGAGTGCCTCACTAGGTAGCTGAGGCTGGCCTCGAACCTGGATCCTCCGGTCTCAGCCTCCCGAATGCTGGGATTACAAACATGCACTAAATATTAAAATGAAGATTAGAATGATGATACTAACTTGGAATTAAAACAGAAGCCCTTGTGCCGGGCGTGGTGGCGCAGGCTTGTAATCCCAGCATTCGGGAGGCTGAGACCGGAGAATCCGGGTTCTCGGCCAGCCTCAGCTACCTAGTTAGGCACTCCACAACTTAGTGAGACTCGGTTTCAAAATAAAGAATAAAAAATAGGCCTGGAGGTGTAGCTCGGAGGTAGAATGCCCCTGAGTTCAATCACCAGTACCACAAAAAAACAAAAAACAAAACAAAACAGAAGCCCTGATTTTTTAGGAAACTGCATTACTTGGCTTCTGGTAGCCATTCTTACAGTATAACTTTAAGTGACATAGTTTTTCTTTTGTGCATATATACATAATTTGCATAAGATATACGAAATATGTATCTAATATTAAAAAAGCTATTCTTTATAGAAGTGTTTAAACAATTATATCAGGTATATATCTCAAGTAGAAAAATTAAATCTTGCCAGGTGTGGTGGCGCATGCTTGTAATCCCAGAATTTGGGAGGCTGAGACCCGAGGATCTGGGTTCCTGGCCAGCCTCAGCTACCTAGTGAGCACTCCGCAACTTGGTGAGACCCGGTTTCAAAATAAAGAATAAAAAATAGGGCTTAGGGTATAGCTCAAAGGTAGAATGCCCCTGAGTTCAATCCCCAGTACCACAAAAAAAAGAAAAATTAAATCTCTACCTTTAGCGACCAAGAAACACAATGAATAACTTAAATGAAACACACCCACCATGTAATACTTAAAAGTTTGCACTTATTGGTAATTGACATGTCCTGGTCATAGGTTTGAGCATCAGAGTAGAAACTGGATGTTTGTCTTGTTCATTTGTCTTGGTATATGAACTAGAGGATAAAAACAGCTTTCTAGGATTGCCAAAACAAAATGTCACAGACTGTATTAATGAAACAATGGAACATTATTTTCTTAGACTTTGGAGGATAGAAGTCCAAGAAGAAAGTGTGAGCAGGTCCAGTTTCTTCTGATGCCTCTATCTTTGGCTTGCAGATGGCCATGTTTTCCGTGTCCTCATGTGCTTGTCTCTGTCTATGTTGTCTGTGCCCTACTCTCTTTCAATAAGCATACTAGTCATATTGGATTTAGGGCCCACCCTAATGATTCCATTTTAATTCAATTAGGCCATTAAAGGTTCTGTCTCAAAATACAGTCACATTCCAAGTTTCTAGGTTTTAGTCTTCAAAACATGAGATTTGGGGGGAAGCACAATTTAGTTTGCAATAGGTACCAGATTTCTATGAATTCAATAGTGTGAATAAATAAAATTGATGCTAGAATATTGGATGGGTAGCTTATGTAGTTCTGTACACCTAATCATCTTCCAATAAAAAAATTTATGAAGTTTATGACAATTCAGAATCACATTGAATTAGAGGAACAGTAAAATATCATTTCATAAAGGTAATGGTAAATTTCAAGAAATAGAATAAAAATATTCATTTAAAATATTTCATTTTTTCATTGATTTTAGTGGTGGGATATTTTCAGGCTCACTTTTTAATGAAAATAGTCCTCCTGGCAATTTGATTTGGTTGTTTATCAGTTTCCTATGAATCCTGGAGCTGAAAGTTACCCCAGCGACCTTTCACCCAGCTCTTCAGTTGTAGGGAAAGAAAGCCAGGGCAACAGAGGCTAGGTTACTTTGTCAAGGTCAGGAGGCTAGAAAGTGGTAGAAATAATTCTTGAGTGTGGGTTTCTTAATATTTTATTTTTGTATCTTTCCCATTTTATGATACTTCTTTCATATACCAGTTTAGTACTTTTAAACTATCTTGTCTATAGCTCTGAAAGAACTTACTCCAACATAGAAAATCATTAGGTTCTCATGTGTAATGATTTCTACAGGGGAAAAAAAAATAACATTTCTCCATTTAGGCCTTTATGAAACTGGATTTCAACAAAACTGGCATTGTGCCTATTACAGACATAAGAAAATGCTATTGTGCAAAGAAACATCCTCAAGTAATTTCAGGTAATTATTATGAGTCAAAATGCATCTTATTTCTAAAATGTTAACGAAAGGACCGTCTTTTTTTAATATGCTTATTGGTGTATCATAGACTCACATCATAATGAAAATCATAGTGATAGTGACACACATGCACACAACACTTGGTGGGCTTTCTGCAGCTCCCTCCCCATTCTCCCCTTCCTCTAGAGGGTGTTGAGATTGAAATTGGTATTCTCATGTATGTACATGATGTCTATGAAGTAATTCCTTCATTGATTCTCCTTCTCTGTCCCCCTACTCTGAAACCACTTCCCTGACTCCACTGAAGTTTCTCATTTATCATCTGAAGTACTTCTGGTTTCCCATTACTCCCTAGCTTCCACATAGGAGAGGAAACATCTGACCCTTCACTTTCTGAAACTGGCTAATTTCACTTAATATAGTGTTCTCCAGGTCCATCCATTTTCTTGCAAATGACATAATTTTGTTCTTTATTGCTGAGTAGAATTCCATTGTGTGTATATCCCGTAATTTTGTAATCCGTTCATCTGTTGATGGACACCTAGGTTGGTTCCATAATTTGTGAATTGTGAATTGTGCTGCTCTGAACATGAGTATGCATATATTACTATAGTTCTATGATTTCGGCCACTTTAGAAAGATACACTGGAGTGGTATAGCTGGATCATATGGTGGATCCATTCCCAATTTTCTGAGGAATCTCCATGCTGATTTCCATAGTGCCTGCACTAATTTGCAGTTAGTTGTTTAACTTCTTAATGATTGTCATTCTGATTAGGGTTGGATGGAATTTCAGTGTAGTTTTGATTTGCATCTTCCTGATTGCTAATAATATTGAATATGTTTCATGTATCTATTTCTATTAGTCATTTATATTTCTTCTTTTTTGAGGTATCTATTGAGGTCAGTTGCCCATCTCTTGATTTTTTTTTTCTTAGCATTAAGTCTTTTAAGTACTTTGTATATTCTAGTTACTAGTGCTATATCAGAGGAATAGCTGGAAAAGACTTTCTCCCATTCTTTAGGCTCTCTCTTTAGACTCTTGATGGTTTCTTTTGATGAGAAGAAACTTTTTAGTTGAATGTCATCTCATTTATTAATTCTTGTTTTAATTTCCTAAGCTTTGGGGGTCTTATTGAGGAAGTTTCTACCTATGCCTATATGTTGTAGTGTTGCACCTATTCCCTCCTCTACTAATTTCAAAGTCTCTAGTTTAATTTCCATGTTTTTGATCCATCTTGAGTTGATTTTTGTGCAGTGTGAAAGATAGGTATTTAATTCATTCTACAAATGGATAACCAGTTTTCCCAACAGCATTTGTTTAAAAGGTTGTCTTCTCTCCAATGTATGTGTTTGGCACCTTTGTTGAAAATCATTTGGCTATAAGTGTGTGGATTTTTTTTTCTGTATCTTCTGTTCCCTTGGTCTATGTGTCTGTTTTTGTGCCAAAACCTTGTTGTTTTTATTAATACAGTTCTGTAGTATAATTTGAAGTCAGGAATTGTGATGCTTCCTTCATGGTTCTTATTGCTGAGTATTTCTTTGCCTGTTCTGGGTCTTTTGTTTCTCCACATGAAATTTAGGACTGATTTTTCTTGGTCTGTAAAGAATGATATTGGTATTTTGCTAGGGAGTGCACTGACTCTGTAGATCACTCTTGGTAGAATGGCCATTGTGATAATATTTCTTCTGCCTATCCAAGAGCATGGGAGAGCTCTCCATCTTGTAAGATTTTCAATTTCTTTCCTTAGTGTTCTATAATTTTCATTGTAGAGGTCTTTTACCTCCTTGATTAGATTTATCCCTAGGTATTTTATTGTTTTTGAAGTTATTGTGAATGGAATTGTTTTCTGGATTTCTTTCTTAGTGTATTCATGGTTGGAATATAGAAAAGCTACTGATTTTTTAGATATGGATTTTATATCCTGCTATTTTGCTGATTTTTTTAATCACCTCTAGAAGAATTTAGTTGAGTTTTTTGGGCCTTCTAGATATTGGATCATGTCATCTGCAAATCAAGATAATTTCAGTTCTTTTTTTCCCCATTTGAATTTCTTTGATATCCTTCTCTTGCCTGATTGCTTTTGAAAAACTCTGGAGTTCTATATTGAAAAGGAGTGGTGATAGTGGACACCCTTGACTTGTTCCTTATTTTAAAGGGAATTCCTGTAGTTTTTCTCAATTCAGCATGATGCTGGCTTTGGGTTTATTGTATATTTTCTTAATGATGTTGAGGTAAGTTCTTTGATTCTGATTTTCTGCAGTGTTTTTTTTTTTGTTTGTTTGTTTGTTTTAACATGAATGGGTATTGAACTTTGTCAATTGTGTTTTCAGCCTCTATTGAGATGATTTGTGTCCTTAGTTCTGTGTATGTGGTGAATGACATGTTTTGATTTGAGTATGTTGAACCAACCTTGCATTCCTGGAATGAAACTAACTTGGTCATGGTGTACAGTTTTCTTCATATGGTTGTGAATGTGTCTCTCACTAGTATTTTGTTTAGAATTTTTGCATCTATGTTCATCAAGAATATAGGTTAATAATTTTCTTTTCTTGAGCTATCTTTATTTGCTTTTGTTATTAACGTGATACTGGCCTCATAGAAGGAGTTTGGAAGGATTCTATCTCTTTCAATTTCAAGTAATAATTTGTGAAGTGTTGAGTTTAGTTCTTCTGTAAATGTTTTGAAGAAATCAGCTGGGGATTCATCTGGACCTGGGCTTCTCTTTTATGGACAGCATTTTATTGCTGTTTCTATCTCTTTGCTTGCTATTGGTAGATGCATGTATCTAGAAATCTGTCTACTTCTTCTGTTTTACAGTTTATTAGAGTATAACTTTTAAATAATACTTTCTGATGATCCTCTGGATTTCTCTACTTTTTGAGGTGATGTATCTCTTTTCATTTCTAATTTTAATACTTTGGATTGATTCTCTCTTTTGGTTAGGTTGTCTATGGTTTTATCAAACTTGTTAAACTTTTTAAAGAACTAGATTTTTGTTTTGTTGAACTTTTGTATTTTGTTTGTTTCATTTTATATTTCATTGATTTCTGATCTGATTTTTAATAATCTCCTGGCTTCTGTTGGTTTTAGGATGAGTCTATTCCTGTTTTTCAAGGTCTTTGAGGTGTGTCATTAGGTTATTTATTTGGTGACTTTCTGTTTTTCTTATGTTGACACTCAAGGCTATAAATTTGCTCTTAAATCCACCTTAAAAGTGTCCCAAAGACTTTGGTATTTTGTGTCTCTATTTAGGCTTTTAAAAATTTCTCCCCTTATTTCTTCTATGATACAGTCCTCATTCAAAAGTATATAATTCATTTTCCATGTATTTATGAAACTTCTTTTTCTTTTTTTGCGGTACTGGGGATTGAACTCAGGGGCATTCTACCTCCGAGCTACACCCCCAGCCCTATTTTTCATTCTTTATTTTGAAACTGAGTCTTACTAAGTTGCGGAGTGCCTCACTAGGTAGCTGAGGCTGGCCGCGAACCCGGATCCTCCGGTCTCAGCCTCCCGAGTGCTGGGATTACAAGCGTGCACCACCACGCCCGGCTTTTATGAAACTTCTTTTGGTCTTCCTTTTGTTGATTTGTACTTTCATTCTGTGAAGGTACAAATGTACTTTCACAGATGCAAGGGATTAAATTAATTTTTTAAAATTTACTAGTACTTGTTTTGTAGCCCAGAATATGGTCTGTTTTGGAGATGGTTCTATAAGTAGCTGAGAATAATATGTAATCAGCTGTTGTTGATTGGAATATTCTGTATATGTCTATGAAGTCGATTTGGTTTATAGTGTTCTTTAGCTCTGAAGAATCTTCACTCATCTTTTGCCTGGAAGATTGATCTAGTGGTGTGAGAAATGTGTTGACGTCTCCCAATATTATTATATTTGGGTCTATTTGAGACCCAATGTCTCTAAGACTTTGTTTTATGAAACTGGGTGCATCCAGATTTGGGGCATAGATGTTTACTATGATTACATCTTCTTGTTGGATTGATAGTAAGAAATGACCCACTTTGTCTCTTCTGATAAGTTTTAGCTTAAAATCTGCTTTGTTGAAAATGAGCATTGCTACTCCTGCTTGTTTTCAATCTCCATTTTCATACACACACACATATAATCTTTTCCCATCCTTTCACCTTTAGCCTATGGATATACTTGCCTGTAAGATGAGTTTCTTGAAAGCAGCATATAGTTAGAATATGCTCTTTAATCCACAGTACCAGTCTATTCCTTTTAATTGAGGAATTTTGCCCTTTGACATTCAATATTATTATTGAGAGATGATTTTTGTTTCTTGTCATTTTGAGCTGTACTTTCTGTTTGATACAGAGTTATTTTTCTTGTGCTTAGTTGCCCAACTGGTGAGATTCACCCCTTTTGGTTCTGGTATTTCTTTCTGCTTTATTTCTTTAAGTATTTTCTCTAGTCGCACTAGCTTAGGAGTTACAAATTCTTTTAGTTTCTGCTTGTCTTGGAAGATTTTTTATTTCTCAGTCAGTTTTAATGATATCTTTGCTGGAGATAGCATTCTTGGTTGGAAGTTATTTTCTTTGAGGGTTTGGAGTACATTATAACAGTCCCTTCTGACTTTTGTATCTTGGATTGAGAAGTCAGGAGTGATTCTGTTTTGTCCTTGATGTCACTCATTCTTTTTTTTTTTTTTTTTTTTTTTTGACACACTTAAAATTCTTTCCTTGGCCTCCATCTTAGTCATTTTTATTATAATGTGGTGTGGAGAAGTTCTTTGATCTTGTCTTTTTGGTGTTCTAAATGTCTCCTGTACATGAATATGCAACTCTTTTTCTGTGTTTGGGAAATACTCTGATATTATTTCTCTGAAGAGGTTTCTAATGCTCTTGATTTGTGCTTCTAAACCTTCTTTCACACCTATTATTTATAAGTTAGGTCATTTCACATTATTGAGGTAGGCTAGAGGCCTTGGGAACAGGAGGGATTTAAAAGGCCATCTGTATTGTCTTCTGTGAGGTGGGGGATATGAGCAGGGAGGTGAGAAACTGGTGGGCACCAGGAGATCAGGGCCTACTAGCCAAAAAGATAACAATTCAAAGTAAGGATTGAAATTGGGCAAAAGATATTGGTTGCCCCAAACCCAATTCTGACCAATCATAAAAGAGCAGATGGGAAAGAACAGTAAGGTTTAAAATCCTATCTCTCAAGATCTTGGGTGGTTCCTCTTTTTCAGAAACCTCTCCCTACCATATGGCAGTGGGAGCTGTTTTTGTCTTCTACATTTCCCTGACTTAAACTTTCATATTTCTATACTCTTTGTATTCCTTGGACTTCATTTGTTGAAATATACTGGACAAGAACCCTGTAAGAGGAGACACCCCTGTTTCACTATCCCATATTTCTTGGATATTGTTGTTGTGTTGTCTTCTCTATATTGTTGACTATGTGGTCAGTTTTGAATGAGCTTTCCTCCAAGAGTGAGACTCTATTTTCCATATAATCTAATCTTCCAGAGTTGGTTTCTATTGATATCTTTAATTCACTTATTGTTTCTTTCATTTTGTTCAGAGCCTCTTTTTGGTTCTTACTTAAGGCCTCAATTTCTCTATTTATATGTTATTTAATTTTCTGTATAATTTCTCTGATTTCACTTATGAGACCTTTGATCATATTGAAAATCAAAATTCTGAATTCTCCTTCTGGCATTTTCTGCAGGTCAGTATTGGTGATCTCACTTATTGTTGAGTTGTGGGAATTTATTATTTCTTCACTGGTCTTCATTCTTATGTTTTTAGAATTCTCAGGCATTCTCCTTTTTGTGTGAGAGTTCTATGTATATTTGTTGTCCCTTTATAATAAGCTTGTATTGGGGGTATATATTTGCCTCAATGGATCTGTCTCATACATTCAACCTTTTGAGTTTGTCCCCCAGAACCCTTTTAACAAGATACAGTTTTTAGTCAGTGCAGGCAAACAGGAGTCTTTGATTGGCTGCAGGCATTGAGCTCTCTATAGATACCAGTGCTGACTGTCCTGTGGTGATGGCTAGAGACCCTGCAGGGGCATGACAAACTGCTGACCCTAGTTCCTGTGCCCTTGAGTGTACCTAGGGACTGTTTGGTAATTCACATTTCTGCTGTGTCTGACTGTAACCTACACCCCCACCTTGATGGGGATAATTTGCAAACTTACAGACCCTGAAGGCCTTTTTGTTGCCAAAAAAATTCCCTGTATCTATGCAGGGTCCTGCTGGGACAGGTTGCAAACTCCCAGTCTTGATGAACACTGCTTAGGTCCCTGCAGGAAGGATGAATTCAGCTGCAACCATAGGAGTTCGTTTGGTGATTTGGCTGGTTGGTCTGTAGATTCACAGTGGTCTTGGGGATGTGGGTTGTACCCACTGGGTTCCCTGCAAGAAGGTCCTGTCTTTTCTCGGTCTGAGTTCAGCTATAGCTGCAAGAGTTTGCTGGGCAGTTTTGCTGGGCAGTCTGATATGTCACAGCCTTGAGGTATTCAAGCATGGAGAGAAGAATGTAATTGCTTTTTGTGATGGTTCTCTGCAATAACTACCTCAAGAAGATTCTGCTTCTTCCTTGCTGGAGTTAGTCTCTGAGAGCTGCCAGTTTCAGCAGCCACCAGCCCTGGTGTGGACTTGCCAAGATATGCCACTGCTCTCTCCACTCATCAGATGAGATACATGGAGATTTTTCCATTCTTCTGTTTTCTGTGCTGTGTCAGTTTCACCACATTTCAACTGTCTTTCTTCTGTTGAATTCTGACTGATTTTCTTTTCTGACCAAGAAGCAATCTTCCTGCTGGTTGAATTCTGAGTCTCAGGTAATCAAAACATGCTATCTCCCTCTATTCCACCATCTTTAATCTGAAAAAGTACCATCTTTAAAGTACATTTAAGCATAAACTGAAGGAGGAAATAATTTTTTATTGAACCAGAAACCTGAAAGCTATTTACTTTTTCATTTAAATATTCTTTTTTGTATGGTTTACTTACAAATTTTAATTGGGAAGAGAAAAAAAACCATAGAATTGATTTAGAAGATTAAAGCTAATGATAATTGGAGCTGGGCGTGGTGGCCCACGGTTGTAATCCCAGCATTTGGGAGGCTGAGACCGGAGGATCTGGGTTCGCGGCCAGCCTCAGCTACCTAGCAAGGCACTCCACAACTTAGTGAGACCTGGTTTCAAAATAAAGAATAAAAAATAGAGCTGGGGGTATAGCTTGAAGGTAGAACACCCCCGAGTTCAATCCCCAGTACTGCAAAAAAAAAAAAGCTAATCATAACTGTCTTCCAAATTTCTAATAATCTACTTTAGAATAAAATAGTCTCATTTTGCTTATCAGTGATTTCAAATGAACGTCAGTTATTATAAGAGAATTGTATAGTGTTATTTTACAGTTTTAGTGTTATTTAATAGTTGTTGCTGTCTTTTTTTACCCTTTAAACACATATTATTATTTACTTCTTCTCTTTATGTTTTTATGCTAAATATAAGAATAAAGTAGCTTACTAATTTAAGAATTAGATGAGTTCAACATTACTTTTCTTTTTGTCTTCTTCTATGTAATAATGGTAACTGAGTTGTTTAAATAGCTTTAGTTCTATTATATGTCATTGAATTTTGATGATGAGGATTTTGCTTTTGTTGTTGGATAAGCCTGTGTTAGCTTCAGAAAGTTCATACTTTATCTTTGCATTCACATCACAGAGGTCAAGGTAGCAAGCTAAACACTCTTAAAAAGAGAAAAATTCAGCCGGGCGTGGTGGCGCACGCTTGTAATCCCAGCATTCAGGAGGCTGAGACCGGAGGATCCGGGTTCGCGGCCAGCCTCAGCTACCTAGTGAGGCATTCCGCAACTTAGTGAGACCCGGTTTCGAAATAAAGAGTAAAAAATAGGGCTGGGGGTGTAGCTCGAAGGTAGAATGCCTCTGAGTTCAATCCCCAGTACTGCAAAAAAAAAAAAAAAAAAAAAAAAAAAAAAAAAAAAAAAAAAAAAAAAAAAAAAAAAAAAAAAAAAAAAAAAAAAAAAAAAAAAAAAAAAAAAAAAAA